>JAGFMK010000159.1:0-64635 GCA_021030975.1 Lichenothelia convexa | reverse complement strand
CCCTAACCCTAACCCTAACCCTAACCCTAACCCTAACCCTAACCCTAACATCTTATTAATTATAATAATATAGCCTAAGAAGTTAGTTTATTGAACGTAGAATTTATATTTTGCGAGTTCCACACGTAAATTATATTAATTAAGTTTCTTAAGCACCTATTTAACATGTTCTTTATATTCTTCTAACGTCTTAGAGAATATAATAATATTATCTATATATATAAGAATAAAAATATCTAGATTCTCTCTTAGGATATTATTAATATACTTCTAGAATATTACTAGTATATTTATAAGTCTAAAAGGCATTATAAGGTATTTCTATATACCTAAAGGTATTTTAAATACTATTTTCTATTTATCTCCTTCTTTAATCCTGATAAGATTGTATATACTTTAGAGGTCTATTTTCGTGAAGTACTTGGATCCTCTTAGTTAGTCTAGTATATCCCCGATTAATAGAAGTAGATATCTATCCTTCTATATAATTTTATTTAGGAGTTAATAGTCGATAACTAGTTTGAGTTTTCCTCCCTTCTTTAGAACGAAGAACAAGGAGTAAGTAACTAGTGCTTCTAACTTCTTAATAAATCCTTTTTATAGAAGTTTATTAATATATTTATTACATTCCTCTCGATATAATAGACTTATACTATAAAGTTTAGTTCCTCTTAGTTATTTATCTAGTAATAGTTTAATTTTATAGTTCTATACTATGTGTCTTGGTAATTTGTTCTCAGCGTCTTTTTTAAAAACTTACTTATATTATTTATACTTATTTAGTAAAGCTAGACCTAAGTTATTAGTACTTACTATACTATATACCTCCTTTACCCGTCTATATATTCTATATAGGAAAGTATCCTATTATAGGGTGGCCTTATCCTACTATCCTTTCTCTTCTTATAGAAGTGATAAGGTCTTATAGTTCTAGTTTAATACTCTTATATCATGAATCGTAAATTTTATTAATATACTCCTCTATCTAGGTGAGTAGGTATCTAGAAATAGTGTTCCTAAGATTACCTAACAATTTCCTATATTAGTGATATCTAGCACTACTTATTCTTTAAAATTCTCTATTCTTATAGTTATTCTAACTTTATATATAATAGTGCCGTTTTAATATACCATTTTTAATTTATTAGCGACTTAAAGCTGATAGGATTTTGTCTTTTTCTATATTTTTTCCTGAATTTTCTAGACTATTTAATGATGAATATAGTTTCCTATTGCTCCTATATCTAGTATAATTATAACCGGTATACTATTAAGTAAAGCTTTTATTTTCTCCTGCCTATACCTCTGATTACTTAATATATAGTAAAGGCTAGGTAAGGGGTTCTTAGGCGTATTTATCGTATTAACTCCCCTATTATTATTGCGATAATATCGTTTTCTAGTTGTTATAGTATATTGACTGGAAACCACTAGATATAAATATATTCTATAATAAATCTTTAGCGCTCGATATCTACTCGTTCGACTCCGATTCTAATTATATTTATTGCCTAGTCGTTTTTATCCTATATTAGGCTTACTATTATCTATCTAGGATAGATAATTTGCTATATCCCTAGGTTAATAAGTAGTATCATGAGTCGATAGGAGAAAGTGGGTTCTTCTTCTTCTTCAGTGATTTCCCCTTCTTCTTTACTTTTACCGTCTTAGTTAATAATATTAATCCATGCTAGTGTCTGTTGCGGTTCATCTTCTTTAATAGTATAATTAGCTAGTGCCGCTAATTCTAAATTATTATTATCTACTGAGTTTATAGTAGGTTCATTTTTGTATATTCTATAAATAGCATAAAGCTTTTTCTAGAAACCTAGCTTCTTTCTTTTTAAAGTATAGTAATCTTTAGCTCTATATCCTTCTTTGCTATAATAAAGGCAAAGATTATTATTAAGTCAGTATTATCTATCCTTATCTAATAGTTTTCCTATATACTTCTTTTAGAATATATTAAGATCTATTTTATCTAGATTAGTTCTCTTATATTTCCTAGAAGTATTTAGGGTCTATATAGATTTAAATCCTCCACGTTCTTATTTTCTCTCCTAGATTTATTAGTCTAATTTAATAGCTTAAATCCTTATACTATAGAGATTTAAAGGTCGCTCTCTATAAGTAAGTTTATCCTTTACCGAGTCGTTTAGTCCCTGGTAAAATTAAAGTGCAAGCCCCTTATTATTAAGTCCTATAAGATAAGTATACTATATAAATTTTCCTATATACTAAGATATAGGAGTATTACCTTGATACAGTTGTTAAATTTTATATTAGGTATCTCTCTTTAGGTTACCTCCCCTATATATATCCCTAAGTACCTAGTAAAAACCTATATAGCTACTAAATAGTCGATGTGTCTTGTCTCTAGCCTAATTTCTATTTTGCAAGTAGTCTTATAGGAGTGGGGAGAACTACTAAAGTGGTCCTCCTTTAAGATAAGCTCCTATAAATATAACCTTCTTGACGTTGGTATTAAATGCCTAGCTAGAGATAATAAAAGATAGTTTATATAGTGTAAGAAAGGGTTCTAAGGCGGTTCGATCCCCTTAGTAAGCCTCGATCTTTATAAGTGAATTATTATTTAATATATTAGTATTCCTTAATATTAGTTCTTAGTTTTAAGTCTTAGTACTACCGTCTATACTTATAAAGGTTTAAGCTATATTATAAAGTAGTTTTAGGCTAGTTATCTTGCTATATTAGGACGACTTCTTCTTGATCTTATTTCCTTTAGTATTAGGTCTTATAATAGGTAGACTTTATACTAAGGTTATTAGACTTGTTAAACGTTTTAGTATCCTACGTATCTCTTCTTCTTCTAAGTCACTAGATAAGGATATATCTTTTAATAGTGTCTTAGATTTTAAGTCAGTTATAAAAGATGGTATAATATATTATTCCTTTATCAGTTACTATTTAATTTATTAATCGGTTAAAGTGTAACACTTAAGGGACGAAACCCCTAATAGTAGCCACCAGGCTCGGGTGGGATAGTAAGGGATAAGTAACGTATTCGATATAGGCAAGGATTATATAAGGAGGAGCGTCTACTATAACAGCAAGAGGCACTAGGTATATTATAGTATAAGTTAATCAGACTAAATACTTAATTAAATAAGTTGACCGATGGGGATCCTAAGGGCCCCTATCGTAGATGACTATATACCTAAACAAGGACGCTGAGGTCGCTGGCGTCCGCAACGTCCTGGACGCTGAGGTCGCTGGCGTCCGCGTCGTCCGGACGCTTATGGGAGCTGCGTCCTCAAGCGTCCGCGTTGTGCAGCCCTGCCCCTCGCCCTGTCACGTGTCCCTGAAACGGTCGCAGCGCCAAGCTGCGTCCGCTGCACGTGATGCTTGTCCTGATTGGCTTTCGTCATCCCTTCCTGCGACAATCCTTAGTCTAGCCATAACACCCGGCCGAACGGCACCGGCGTTGAAGGAGTTGCCGCTCAGGCCACCGTACCTAAGCACGCCGAGTAGCAAAATCTCATAGTCAGAGGATTAGAACTGCACCACCCATGCGGAAACTTCTATCACCGGGCCGCATTGTCCCAAATCATAGTGGATTGGCCGTCATAAGAAGATTGATCTTATGAATGGACTCCGGTCCGGAAATGTGCGTGAAACAGTAGCGTGGATGAGCTTTGCTTACGGCGAGAAGTTCAAACTCGCCTCGAGCGAGAAGACGGGCGTGCACGGAGTGCAGGCAGCAGAAGGTTAGTAACGGTGTGGAAGTCTTCGGTAAGCATAACATCACTGACGCTCTTGTAAGGCCCGATGCGATGCACTCCTCAAGTCGGATGGTCTTTGTTCTAGGTGCCTGAAGCTGAAGGTCCAATGCGTGGTATCAGAACCATTCAAGCGACAAGATAAGCGGCGGTATATATAATCCATTACGTACATCCAGAGGTGTCGCTCGTTACTGACCTTTACATGTTAGGAGACTACAAGAACTTGAGCAGGAGACCGAACAACTTCGGCGGCAGCTCCAAAGTACTCACGAACCGTTCGCAGCGCCACGAATAGCAGAATCACAACAGGTATTCGTTCAAGACGTCCCACCGATTATCACAAATAGACCTTTGGTGGAACCGTCTGCTGTGTCACTGTTTCATCATGACCCCGCTCCTGCAGCGCCGTTGCAGATCCACGAAACGCTGAATGTGGTGGGCGCATCGCCCACGAAGGCGCGAGAGCTTCAAGGCGTACGCGTAGGAGCTGATGATATCAACGCTATCTTCCGACTGTGTGTCCCTTTGTAACTTATGCACGTACATACAATGCTGATCCGGTTATGCAGTTACTTCGAGAAATACGCTCATGTCATCCCGGTGCTTGATCCAGACACCAAGCCAAATGACTATTACTCGCAGTCTCCGCTCCTCTTCTGGGCTGTCATCGTCATTGCATCTAGAAGTTACACTACAAACCCCACGATATTCAGTGCCCTGTGCCCGACACTTATGGACATCGCTCTTACCTCCCTGAAGTCTAGGACCTCTGTTATAAGCACCATTCAAGGTTTCCTCATATGTCTAACCTGGCGATTCCCGGGAGCCCCGTCCAACGGAGATGTGGACCTCGCTTTATGTGGTGCTGTTGTCCACCTCGCCCAACGCATTGGGCTCCACTTGCCCTGCGCAACGCAGGACTTTTCGAAGACGTCACTTGAGTTGTCTGAAGCGGAAATCCGCGGGCGGGCACAGCTGTGGGCTTGTGTCCTACTTACTTCCTATCGATACAACTGTATGACAGGACAGCTACCGTACGCTGTAACGGCGACTACCCGAAACGCTACCGAGTATGAGAGGTTGCTGTACCGAATTCCAAAAACCCTTAACCTGCAGCTGAGAATTGCCGTGAATGTAGCAGAGTGTTGGACAGCCGTTCATGAGCAAGGCCTCACTTATCTTTCACAGCATCAAAGTCGCTCAATTGACGTCCTAGTTCGTCTTTTCGATTCACAACTAAAACAAATGGAATCAGAGATAGAGACAGGTAAGCAATATCGAGTTACCTATAGAGTCTTACTGAATTGCCGAGTAGACATGGATACATTAAACCTACTTATGGCTCGCCTATATATCCAAGGATTCATTTTTCTCAAGTGCTTTGATGACCCACAAGGGCAAGCTCTAGCTTCTACTTGCATCACTGCATGTCGTTTACTGGATACTGTGGAAAAAATAGATGAGAACATGGGCATACTTGCCACAATGCCTGTTCACTATGAATACGCCGTAATGCTAGCTTCAGTGGTACTCTTAAGACTACTCAAAAGCCCTTATGCCGAGATGCTCGATGAAGCATGGCTAAAGCGATCATTCTTCCTCGGTATCAATCTAGCGAAGCGAGCAACCAAAGGGCCAACCCATGTTTTGACCAAAGCCGTTTCCATGCTTACGCAGCTGTGGAACAGCGATAAAGCTTTCGAAACGTGCGATGGCCAATCGAGTATAACCCTTCGGGTACGAGGCAGACTGGCCGTCAGCGTGCTTTATGATACCATTCTTTGTTGGAGAGAAGGTTTCAGAGCTCAGTACGAAAGCTTTCAGATGTCAGCTAGTAAGTTAAACCGCCGAGACTGGGTTGCGCCACTGACTTTGGCGTCAGGTGGTGAAGCCGACACACTTATAGGAGGCACGATTCCTCACACGATTATGGACGCTTGCAGCGCAGGACAACCCATTGAGAAGGACCCGCACTTTTGCACCAATCCTCCGCTGGAACAACTGGACTGGGCCTTTGATGCTGATCCATTCTTTTCACTGCTAGCAGACTCAGGCGAATTCTACAGCAGGCCATCAGCTTCTGGCGTCAACACATTGTCTACTGAACTAGGCTAGCATTCGCTTCAGCAGCAGAACACAGGCAGCCTAGGGAAACCGTACCAACACTGCAGGGTAATCTTCCATTCCAGATCTCTTTGCGCTGCTGTTACAACTGTTCACCGAGTGTAGCAAGCAAAGCGAGGTAGGCGTCTTAGCGGACGGGTTGACTGTAATTGCAGGCCGGTTCTGGCGGAAATGGATGAATTCGCCCGAAAACAATCTGGGATGGGCTATTGCCTAGATTAAGGATCTCGGAGCTGTGCCGTTGCCGGGTTGAAACCGGGCCTGAACCGGGCGTGGCTAACAACGCAACACAACTGGCAAAATTTCACATCTTCCCAGTATCTATCATTACCCTGCACGGCGCAAACCGAGCTAATAAGAACGTAAATGTTTTACTTAGAAATATCAAAATGAGCGGCCGAAATTGCGCAAGCTACTCTCCAATTCTTGACTTGCAATAACCATTCTATCCGACAAAGACATAGATCTCCCTTATAATCCGGCTCACCAGAAAGTCTAGTGCACTCCGCGTCTGCCCTTGCGAGTGTGTCTCATCTCCTCTGCAATGTGAGAACCAATGCTAATTATCCTTTCGGCTTCATCATGTCTTCTCGAGAAGCTGCAATCTTCGACTCTACCAACCGGGCTTCGCCTGTCTCAGATCCTGCCGCCCACACTGTGCTTTTACTTCTTGATTACCACAATGCTATCGTGTCTAGGCTGGGCGATGAGGGCCGTGACGCTGTTGGCCAAGCAAAGAATATGCGTGATTGGGCATACGCTAACGGTGTAACGGTTGTCCATGGCCTTATCGATTTCCAGCGAGAAATTCCCGCTTTCGTCAAGTCCCGCGAAAGGCTCATCGCGATGGTTGCGGGTATGCTTCGGGAGCCCAACGTTATTGAGGAGCACGAGGAGATTGCGACGACCCAACCGGCAGCAGAAGAAAAGCGGTTCTACCGCACGCCAGGTTTTGTCTCCGCACTTAAGTCTCAAGGGCTTCCGGAGTTCTTAAGACAACGCGCCACCATGTCTCTCGTGGTTTGCGGGCTCTCGACGTCTGGCTGCGTACTCAGCACTGTGCGTGCAGCGTGCGACGATGGATTCATTGTCACTGTGATCGAAGACGCATGCAAAGATCCGGTTCAGGGACTACATAACTCGCTCGTCCAGCATGTCCTACCTATGCAGGCACATGTCGCCACGGCCGAGGAGTTTCTAGATCAATGGAGCAGCTTGGGCAATTCTGGAGCGGTGCGGGAATCGGTGTAACCAAGTTTGCTGCTTAAGTAGCTGTTCGTGAAATGGCAGCTGTGTTAGAGGGCGAAGCACAAGCTACGAGGTCATACTCATATTCGCGAAGAAGCTGCTGTGCACAGTTTAGCTTCAAGCAGACTACGCATCAAGTCCGAGTACGGAGGATTGACCAAAGTGGCCGCATGGAGTACCGTAGTTTTGCAATCGTGCGATCGCACAGACGCACATCGCCTCTCCTCCTGATACCGCACCGAGATCGGGACGGGCATCGGCGGGCATTATTAATACTTCTACCTCATACATCCCAGCTTATCACCCGCCTGTTCATGTCTTTTAATACGCTCTCTCTTCCGCAGGGTCACTCGCTGAAGCTTCAGATCCACTCACATTCTTCGAGGTTAAGAGTAACAATCGATCTCCAATTCGCCTCGTTGATTGAACGAAGATGGCAAGCAACGCAAGCGTAGACGTCGTCTTGGCCTCACTCCAATCAAATGATACTCCAGCCCTTGAAGTCGCTTTCGGCTCGCAAAACATTAGCGAACCGGGTGTAATTCTCACCAAAGCTGGTATGAGTTTAATGCCCTAACAAGAAGCATTATTTCAACCGCCATGTGTTAATATCACTGACTTGCGCTTCCAGCGACCGCCCAGCAGCCACAACTGCGTCATATCGCCACAGACAAGAAATACATTGTCATAGCACTTGATCTAGACCCGCCATTTGTTTCCTTTCCCATCCTTGGACCAATCCTTCACTGGTTGCAGTCCGACCTCAAGCCCCAATCCGAAGAAGGCGGCCAGTCTACTCTCTTGCAAGTCCCGTTGGACGTCCTACCGATCGCCTCATACCATGGTCCTGGTCCACCACCGATAAGCGGTCCCCATCGTTACGTCTTCCTCCTCTACGAACAGCCGACCGACTTTTCCTCGAGGGACTTTCGGGAAGGGGACGCCGACGTATCAACTTGGAACCGCATGCGTTGGGACCTTGGCGCCTTTGAGCGGAAAGCTGGACTCTGTCCTGTAACTGCAGCGAATTATTTCCTTTGCAACAAATGAGAGAAGCTTATGACACTCGTGGTTGGCGCTTGTTACTTGATGTTCTTTTACCTCAATCTGCTGTGATATCTCCTTCCTCAGCGCGTGCCGGTGTAAAGGTAAGGCAGGAAGGAAAAGCCGAGAAGGAACGTAGCATCCTCTAGAGTCGCATGACGAAACAAGCAATGCGCCTCTGTGTGCACTCGTTACCCCGTCCGTTTTCTCTCTTATCCAGCCTCTTCGATACTCGCTCTTGACCCATGCTTCCGTCGTGCGTGCCACAATCATACTGTCACACGGTCAACCACCCTTAACTATTAAGCTTCCGGGCTATTCCGGGTAACACAGAGCCTGATGGCTTAACGATACTTTGCTGTCGGTGGTGCCGGATGAGGGCGGTTGAAGCTATTTCTTACCATCATGATGAAGTCATCTCGAAGCCGGAGCAATCCGTACTCTGTTTTATCTCCATCGCGATTTAAACTCCTCTTGTTCACAATCCTTACGATATCAAGTGTAAAAGTTCAGCAATATTTCCACATCTGCACATTGACGTGTGAGGAGCGATGTCCGGCTACAATTATGGAGAGATGCTAGGCTCCAAATCGGGCCAAGGCTCAGCTTCGGAGATTTTCAAGCCCGGCTACAAACTCAAAAAAGAGCAGATATCCGGCGACTCGCAGGATATCAATGAGTACTACCTCAAGATTCCGGACGATGTCATCCCAACCACGAAGACGCTCATCACCCTTGGGCCCGACGCCGAGAAAGGGATTCTTAAATTTCAGCCTCTTGGGTTTGGCACCTGGGCTTGGGGAGATGTACTCTCCTATGGATGGGGCCCTTCAGGCGGCTACGATAAGAAGCTGAACGACGAAAGCTGCCACCAAGCTTGGAAGGCCATGTTCCGAAGCTGCGACACCGTTCTGCTCGACACGGCTGAGCACTATGGATACACGGACGGCTACTCTGAAAAACTAATAGGAACATTCTGGAAACAGGAACAGGAAGCCGGTACTCTGGATCGATCCCGGGTCGCTCTCGCCACGAAGTACCTTCCTACCCCGTGGAGGCACCCTTGGCGATATCCGGACATCACTGTCCAGGCCTTTGCCGGATCTCTCAGTCGCACTAACTTAGGACACGTCGACATCTACCAGCTTCATGGCCCTTCTCACTTTGGGTTCTGGCCTAGGTTGGAGACGCTCTGCGAAGGTCTAGCGAAAGCTTATGAGACTGGAAAATGCAAAGCCATCGGTACCTGCAACCTCAGCTTCGACCAAGTCAAATATGTCTACAGTTACCTCAAAAAGGTCGTTAAACATGTCTGCAAGTGTCTATTTCCACACGACAATACTGAGTTTGAACAGCGCGGCATTCCTTTGGTCTCGAACGAGGTCGAGTTCTCTCTCGTCAGACAAGATCCCTGGACAAACGGACTTATCGAGAATTGCAATAAACTGGGCGTAAGCTTCCAAGTCTCGTCTCCGTCTTCTTGGATTTGTCCACAGACTAATCCGTGACGATCGCAATCAAGATTGCCACCATAGCCTACAGTCCACTCGCCGTTGGTAGACTCACTGGAAAGTACAACGCGCATAACCTACCTCGCGGTAATCGCAACTTCGGAGATGTTTCATGGACCAAAATCCAGCCCATTGTGGACGAACTGCTACGCTTAGGGGAGAAGTATGGGAAGACACCGTCTGCAGTGGCTCTAAATTGGATCATTTGCAAGGGCGCCATTCCTATCCCAGCAGCAAAGAACCAAGATCAAGTCGCGGATAGCCTTCAAGCTCTTGGGTGGAGACTGAGTAAGGAGGACGAGAACAAGCTGGATGTCATAGGCTTGCATAATGCCTGGGATTGGAATTTGCTTAAACATTTCCAGAACTGGTACGTTCGCTTCTAGTGTTTTACAGCTGGTGCTGGTTTCTGATCGTGATCGTGCAGGTGGTGGCAGCAGGGATAAGTATCCCCACTCGGCATCAGGTATATACCACTACCTGAGAAGGGTGGATAGTTCTCAAAGGCACGCAATATGCAGAACAATAGCAGCTCTGTCCGGTCCTCAAGCCGACACGTTCTTTTAGCTAAGTTGTTTGCGCTGCTTAGCCCTGTTTTCCGGGCGACATTGAGATAGTCTGGCGCAATTCTTCTGTGCTGATCACTGTGTTAATCTACGAGTCTGAGAATGATTTGAAATGAAACCTATGTCTTTCGCTGAGGCGAAGATACGAAGCACGAGCCTATCGAACAAATACACCGGTCCAACATCAATTCTCTTGGCACTGGCTCTGCATCGCTAGTACCCAGTGCGCTTGAGACCGACGCTTCCATCACACCGTCATCTTCCTTTCATCTTCCTTGCTCTGAGCTTTCTGCGCTTTCTGCTGCCGCCAGCTTGGGCCGTACCTGATGATGACCAAGACAAGCGGACTGATCAGGCCGAGCACACCAACAACGAACACGCCCGTCCATCCAATCCCAATCTTTGCGGTTAGCGGCGCCACCATTGCCGTTGCTCCGGCACCCATCAAGCACCGGGCTAGATTCATTGCTGCTGTCGCAGCGCCGGCAGAGCTACGGTTCAGATCCACGGTAAGTGTGCTGAGGCTTTGGAACGATCCAGTGAGAAAGAACGCTACGAAGTATAGCAGTACAAGTGGTCCGGCTACAGAAGTGTGAGCTTGCATAACCCAGCTATAAGCGAGTAACGTTGCACAGCCAAGTGCTACGAGCGGCAGCACGATTTGAAGCCTTGCGAGTTCGATTGGGAGATTGCGTAGATCCTGTTGTTGAGTCTTCTTTATTTCCATGCCGACCAGGCGGGCGTGCCGGCGGAAATTCCAATCAAGAAATCTGCCGCCGGTTAAAGCGGCTGTGAGAGTTCCGAAGCCAGTAGGAAGATAGCTGAGTCCAATTTGGATCGTGGTGAAGCGATATATCTCAGCCAGTTGGGAGGGCATGCTGGTCAGAACCATGTAAAATCCGGAAAAGAGGAGTCCGCTGTATAAGACCACGAAGCCGGTCTCTTTATCGCCGAGGAGTTTGAGGGACTTCAGGAGGTTTGGATTTCCGTGTTGCATCTGGTGATCCGGTTGTGCAGCAGTTTTGCCCGCTTTACGTTCCTTGTGGAAATGGTAATAGCTAAGGACCGACATGTTGTATGGTTGTGGTCTCAAAGAGCCGTTGCCCACGACTAGGCGACAAGTTTCGGGGAAGAAGATGAAGACGAGAACGAACGTTACTCCCGCGAATATTGTCAGGAACCAGAAAATGGAACGCCAGCCTAAGAACTGGTTCAAGAGACCTCCGATCACAGGACCGAAGGCCGGCCCGATGAGAGCACCTGCTTGGACATAGCTGATGTACGAGCCTCGTTCAGCAGATGTCACAATGTCCGCGATGACTCCGCTAGCCAGAGCGACGGTGCCGCTGCTGCCGGAGCTTTGAACACAGCGAAGCACCATGAGAGCAGCGTAGTTTGTCTGCAAGGCCAGACCAATGTTAGCGCCCATGTAGATGACGAAGCATGCGAGATACAAAGGTCGCCGGCCATATGTATCTGAGAGGCTGCCGACAATGGTTGGGGCTAGACCTTGAAAAATCTGCGTTCGAAAATTCAGCAATCTTCCATGTCTCTTATGAGAGTTACCACTTACGAGGTACGTTGTGATACTTAGATTTATAATTGATGTAGAGACACGAAGGTCTTCAGCCAAAGTGTTGAGAGCGGAAAAGTAGATGTTCGAGGATAATGGAGAGAAAAGAGCCGATATGGAAGCTAATGCGACGATGAGGGTCTTCTCTCTCTTATTGAAGATGGAGAATGGTGGCTCGGTTTCGGACGCTGTTGGCACCAGCTCCTTCGTTGTTACTATGCGGTTTGCGTTTGGTTGGGAAGCGGTACTTTCTCTATCTTGGCGCGCATGAGATCCTCGTACAGAGGCTGAGCTTGACTTCCGTCTTTGCCCTAGAGTGCAAGCATCTATCCTAGATTTGAATTGCTCGTTTTGGCTCGCGTCCTGTGCTACTGTCTGACCATCCATGGAGCATAAACACTTCTAAACCACTTTATAGCGACTCCTGTGTATGAACGACAAGCAGTTTCCAGAGATGATGTTCTTGGTTTCCACAGGGGTCTACAGACGAAGTGCATTTGGCCTCGACGCCGGAACCGGGCCGGTCATGGACGTCTAACTCCGATCTCCGCAAACTCCGATGAGGTGAGCTTTGACACGCCGTCAACACTACTCCGGTAATAGCATGTGGCAGAAGTGAGGTTGTCTTCTAAGCATCGGAGTGCCACCATCGAATATCAGTGGAACGATGGAAGCCAAGAGTGCTGACTTGACTGAACTCGGGTCTGGCAATCAGATGCACCGCTCACATCCGCTATTCGATCTGCTCCTTGTTAGGTTCATCCTCATCTCCTTGTCGAATTTGCCTGACTCTGCGTGCAAATTTCGACTTCCAACAGTCCTAAAGGCAGAAATATCCGCATCCAGATGACCTACCAGGCATGCAAGCATATCGATCAACTTCTCGCATCCGCATAATCACAAAAGCTGGAGCACGCACCTAGTGTGCTTTGCTCAGGTTGTGCTGACGTCCATATACGATACGACCACGGCAGACAATTTCTTTTCCAGCGGAGAATGATCCTTCTGGCTTTCCTAGACATCTTGAAACTACAACATCTGCCATTGAGAAGGATCAGAGCTGAGACAACGTTGACAACACTCTTCGTGCCATTGACAGTAGGTCCAAACATGGCTTCGTAAGGTCTTGCCAGCCAATCTTGGACTCCGGCTGGATGGAAATAAGATAAAGTGGTGCAAAGACAGCCACATATCTTGCTATTGAACTCTCAAAGCCGATTGTGATCGCCGAAGGAACGACTGTCAACACTATTCTTCAGATATTCACTTATGTATATGTTGATGTGACTGTAGTTCCACCAGAACCGTCTCTCCCGAATTGGCTGTATGCTTGAGAGAGGAGTTTACTTAGGTATGCCTTGACTGATGCAGCACAAGTGAGAGCCCCTGCGCACAACGGACATGAGCCGCTCAAACTCATGAGGCATCTAGCCTTAGTGATCATAGATGCATGTATGTTTCTCATCGCCTGCAGAGACTTTAGCCTGTGCCAACAAATCTCAGAAGCCGCGGCAGGATGGTGCTCCCAGAAAGTGTGCAGCCCTGCGCGCACCTGGAATGCTTAAAGACACCGCCAACATGAAACAAAATTCCACGCCCTAACGCACAATATTAGAACCTTGAAGCGTCCTCTACCGTTAGGGCGCTGTCAGCTGCCGGCTGGTTGATCCTTCTCGGAGCCTCATAGCCAACCAAGCCGGCGCACGGCCGGACGAAAGCTACTCCGTCTTGGCCGCAAGTAAGCAGCGGCTGAATTGAATCGCAAAACCTGCCTACTCCAGTCTCTGAGAGTCAAATTCTGCAATTTAGTGCTTTAACTGTGATATAACGGCGCCATCAACTTTGTCTGACTGTTCATGGCGTGGTTATTCGTACTTACCAGTACCTTTTTGGCGTGGATATCATGGCAGGCCGTCTCCTTGGTCAGCAATTACATGGTCGCCCGCCAAACCGGCTTGCCCATAGTAATCAGCCCCGTCAGCGCCTTGAATCCGCTATGGGTTCTCTTCCAACGACAATTTGGCGATCTTATTAGCTCGCTGCCATGGGGTCTTGACAGGTTAACCAGGTATACTTCTGTAGGATGGTCCTTTAAAGACAAGTTTGCGGTCCACCAAGAGTTGGGTAATGCTTTCATGCTGGTGACTCCGAGTTCGTATGTACTTGTGCTTGCGGATCCAGCGGCCATCGACGTTGTTCATGCGAGACCGAAAGAATTCCCTAAGCCGGCTGCAATTTATGGTGCGTGTCATTACTGGAGCTACCTTTGAAGTACAAGCTCACAATATATAACAGAGTTCCTTAACATATTCGGCCGCAACGTTGACACGGTATAGTTTACCATGGACTTCTGGTCTCCTGTGTCTGGACCAAGCTAACCAGGTAAAAGACTAATGGCGAAGAGTGGTCAAGGCACCGCAGAATCACGGCACCCTCTTTCAACGAAAAAGTTAGTGCCGTAGTCTGGAATGAAGCAACTCGGCAAGCAAATGAAATGCTTCATGTCTGGATTCAGCAAGGCGAAAAAGGGACAAATGAAACTGTCCCGGATACTGCGTTACTGGCTCTTCACGTGCTGACTTGCGCGGGTTTTGGAATCCACTATTCATTCGCGCGAGGAGCCCAGGTCTCGCAACCCGGCCACTCCATGACTTACCGGGATGCCCTGGCTGTGATTTTGAAAAACATAATACCCCTAGCCATATTTCCCAAAGGCCTGCTCCAGTCCTCTACTCTCCCGCTACCAGACAGCCTACGCAAGGTGGGCCAAGCAAGGAAGGAATTCGCAGCCTACATGGAAGAGATGCTGACGCGGGAGCGACAACTGATGTCCTCTCAGCCCAGCGCTCGAACCAACCTGATGAGCACGCTGATCCGCTCGTCCGAAGAAGCTCGGAAGGCCGGGGCCAGTAACAGGTCTGACCAGGGTTTGACGGACGATGAGATCTTTGGCAACCTGTTCGTCTACAATCTTGCCGGGCATGAGACAACGGCAAATACCCTTGCCTATGCCATTGTGCATCTTGCCGTATATCCGGAGTATCAGGACTGGCTTGCGGAAGAGATTAATGCTGTGTTGGGGCTCGAAACAAAAGTTGACGCTTCTCAATACGAAGTGGCGTTTCCCAGACTGAAAAGGTGTTTGGCAGTTATGGTACGATCTATCCTCACCCGTTCGCGGTTCCCCGCACCGTTCGCTCGCCTGCTTCACGTTCACTAACAAACTGACCTTCTTCTGCGATCTTGCAGTTCGAAACCCTTCGTCTCTTCAGTCCGACCCCAGAAGTTATTCGCTCTACCGCGTCCTCAGGACCTGAGCAGACCCTCACTGTCGGATCCAAAACCATATCACTCCCAAGAAACACGCAAATCTCGGTAAATCTCCAAGCACTTCACACGAACCCGCGAACGTGGGGTGCAGACTCACTGCGCTGGCGACCCGGGCGCTGGATCCAATCGGCGACCTCTCCCACACCCAAGCTTTCGAAAAGCGCAACTTCTCTTGGACGTAATGCCTCAGCACAAGCCGACCTGGCATCAGATACGCTCTTCGAACCGCCGAAAGGCACTTTCATTCCCTGGGCCGAGGGGCCGCGCGTCTGTCCTGGCCAGAAGTTTGCGCGGGTGGAATTTGTAGCTGTGATGGCGACGCTGTTTCGGAAAGGGAGGGTGAGGTCTGCCGGATTGGGGAGCGGAGAGGTCAGCCCGGAAAGGATGGCAGAGGAGAGGAAGCGCCTGTTGGATGTGGCGGCAAGATCAACTATTGCAGGAGTTACGCTGCAGCTGCCGAATGAGGGCAGAGATGTGAGATTGGTTTGGACTTATGAAGGTCAAGATGCCTAGAAGAGACTCCTCCCTAAGGATTTGCTGATCATCTACTTCGTTGTGCTGCAATTTGCAATACCGAACGCTTTGAGACTGCAACTTAGCTCCTCCTTTGCTATCGATCACCCCGTCAATAAGGCATCGAGCTACTTAAGCCACGAAACGTTTTGACTTTCACAACCGTTCCGTCATCCCTAGCACTGAAGGCAGCGCGGCGTCTGAACGACGGTAAAGCTAGTAAATTGCCATGCCCATCCAGCCCGCCCGAGGTCCCAGCGCAGAGAGGTCTAGCTCCTGCTGCTGCGCTCCATTTTCTCCTTTCTCCAAGTCAATGAAGATAACGGCTGCTTTACCCGCACTGGCGAGTAGATACATCTTCGTCCCATGCAGCGCGGTATCTGTCCCACCAAAGGCAGCTTCGTCAAAGGTGATGTAGCCCTTGATATCTCCGCTGGCTGCCTCGATAACCGGGATGCTCGACACCTTGGCGTCGATAGAGTATGCCAGACCAAGTTCTGGTGAGTAGACAGCCCAGCATGATAAGGTTTGGTTGGCCACAAGGATGTGTTTCTCCTCCGTGATGCTATAAGTTGAACGATCCAGATCGAGGATTGAAGCGCCATAGCTGGGATCCGTCATGAGAAACCGGTTGTCTGAGAGGAAGACCGAACCGAAGTTCAATGGGATGTCTGGGATACGAGTGATGGCTGGGGTTGTGGAGACTGCGCCCTCGATAACGGGATAGGTGATGAAGAAGCCGGGAATGGGAGGAGTTGCACTTGCGTTGCCCTTGACTATGGCAATGACAGCATCTGAAGTGGGAGTGAAGAGGATCTGTGAAGCAGCGCCGATGGGACCGATAGGTGGCGTGGTTTGTTTCATTTCTTCTGTGAGCGATCGAGTGTCAATAGGTGCCAAGCCGTGCCATGAGTCGACCTTGAAGCAAGTGACGCCCGCTTTGGCCCCGCCGTTGAGTACGCAAGCTGTCAAAAAGTGTCAATAAGCCTTTTTCATGGCATGCGAGAGCTAACTTAGCGTACCTGTCCTCAGCTTATTGGAGTAGGTCACTGACATAGGAAAGTCTCCAAGAGTAGACGCTGGCTGGCCTATGAGCTTTGGATGCTGCGGGTCGTCATGTGGTATCTTATACATCGATACCGTGTTTGACCCGGGGTTGACATTGAAAAGCAACTGTGAAAGTTAACGCCGTCATTTTAGAGGCAGCATGTTTTGGATGTACTGACACTGCCCGAGACCGTGACAGAACCTTGCGAGAACAGAACATCAAAGCCTTCGAAGAAAGGTGCAAGTGGTATGGCAGATAGGCCATTTCCACCAGTTGGTGTCAGAATTGGATTAGCCAACGTCCCGTCTCCCTGTGATATGCTCAAGGATACGATGGCGTTCCCGGCAGGATCGTTGGTCATGAAGTAAGCTGATCTTCCTGGACCTCTCTCATCGTGATATGGGCCGAGTGGCCACGACTCGCCGTGGTACGGGCCATGTGACGACGAGCATTCCGCTGGCCCTGAGCTTCCCTGTTGGTGATATGGCCCGGATGGCGTCGAGTACGCAACTTGCAGGACCGCGCTCAAGGCAAAGATTGACTTAGCCAGGAGCATGTTTCGAATGAATGGTAACAAGATCTTAATGTTGTTTCGAATATGCAATTATGCAGTGAGATGAGAGTGAGCCTGACTGCGGTCCTCCCCGGGGCACATCGTGCTTTATATCTCCCTCGGGTATAGATAGTCTTCCGGAATGCAAGGATGGCTCCCGTATAAAGGAAGGATGTGGGGAAGCGGATCTATTCCTGCTGAGGCTTCTCATCGGTGAAAGGATCCAAAACCAATGAGACTAGCGATATATCAAGATCCTGTGAGCCGGCCACCAGAATATACGGAGCAACGCTCCCTGGAAGCGCACCAGGAATCCTAATGGAAGGCAGGGGTTGGATTCCACCTATTGATCCTTCCGTCCCCTGGATTTCACCTATCGATCCTTCCAACTCTATTTGCTGGGACTGGTAAGCTGGCATTGGGGCCACACTGCATTAGTACCATTTTCCTCCAGTTCTGGATGGAAAGCATCCCGGCTCAAGCCCCAAAGGCGGGTCTCTGTTCAAAGCTCATTTTCCTCCATGATCTAGACTAGGGCATCCGCAACCAGCCTCGAGCATCGGCTACACAGATTACGGGTCATCGTTGCTTCGGGGCTTGAATTCTTTTCCAATAGTGTAAGATATTTTAAGGATCGTTCGGTTGTCGTTTCCACAGGAAGCCACATAGTGCCACGGAGGTGAGCATAGCTTCCTTGCAGGGAGCCGCGAGGCAAGTGAATCCCTTGTAGTATTTGGTGTGTTTCCGGTGTTCGCACTCAGGATTCTTCAGGCTTACCTTTGAGGATCAGGTAGGCCGGCAGGTCAATCTGGGTTGCGACTCGACCAGTTCTACCAGCCACCAACACCATTACGTGGAAGGAATGCGTAGCTACTGGACTGGGTCCTGGAGTACGTAAAATATCATGGCAGCCTCGGCAACACGTTCCACATATGTCGAGCATTCGTATGAGAAGTGGACTCCTTTGTGCCCAGCCCTCTTTCGTCGTGGCGGCGGTCGCTGAACTAACTTAACTCGGCTTTTCTTCGGGGACGAACCCGGATTACATCGCAAGGCTTCAGCCTCTATACACCATCTTGTTGGATCAATAGCGTCCAAATCTGGGCGGCTGCAAATCCAGCACATCTAGAAGCGCCTTCGAGAAGCGTGGATGCGGTACGTGGCTGCAGGTACCCCACCTGCAGTAGCCCAAATCCGAGGAACGGGCGGTGTGGCACCAAAAGGGGCTTGGCATGGCCACGTAGATACTTCCAAGTCAGGAATGCCTTTTAGACCCTCGTACAAAGCTGTAGTCTGTAGCGCAGCGGCCATGTTTCACCTGCGAAATATTTTCTGCGCCTCTGGCTGTCGGATCCCAGGCGTTCACGAAAGAAGGCAGTCTATGCGCTTGTCCAGACTAATGGAAAAGGATTCTGATCTATCTTTTCCAGACCCTTGGATGTGATTTATACTGGATCGAAGGATCACTTGTGGCTGTCGGATCCTAGGCGTTCATGAAAGATGGCAACTCATGCCTTGTCCAGACTAATGGAAAAGGATTCTGATCGAGCTTTTCCAGACTCTTGGATGTGATCTATGTTGGACCGAAGGATCACTGTGGCTGTCGAATCCTTGGCGTTCACGACAGAGGGCAGCCCATGCGCGGTCCAGACTATTGAAAAAGGATTCTGATCTATCTTTTGCAGATCTTTGGGTGTGATCTATGTTAGAACGAAGAGTCGCCTGTAAGATTCTAGGTCCTCTCGAAAGAACGCAGCCCCATGCTCTATCCAGACTACTGAAAGAGATCGTGATCTATCTTTTCCAGACTCTTGAATGTACTCTATGCACGGCCGAAGGATTATGGGAGGCGGATCCGGGTCCCCTCCCTCGTGCGAGTTTCGCTGTATCAGCCAAAAGGCTTTAGTAGAATACCTTGGCTGCCATACTCAAAATAGCCAGGTAGAACGCCACGATATTGCTGAAGCTTCACTTACGGCCCATCCCCGTGTACAAGCTATGGGCCGTGCTTTCCTGAGGTGTGGTTGACTTGTATCAGAAGCATGATTTCTCGTCTCGAAATGGGAAAAATCCAAGTCGGAGACCCGGCTAAGATTGGAGTCATCACCTTGTGGCAATACTCTGACAAGACGCTGTGAGCTATCTACTCTTAGCTTATAAATTGAGGGAGCCCATATGGGCGAACGTACACTCCTGTAGCGGAGCTACCTCACTGCATCAAGAAGTATCCCCTATAAAGCAAAATCATGAAGCTTTTTGAGATTGCCGCTTTATTCCTTCACTTCTCATGGTTAAGAGCTGTGATAGCTCAAACATTTCCCAACAGCACCAACGTTATTGAGCCACCCACTGCACAACCGACCGACTTCCCTAAAGCCGGCGTGGTTGTCCTACCACCGACTGGCGAGCCTGCAGAGTGGAACACGAACTACATACTCTACTGGAACAATGTAGCACTTCAGCTCAACAGGCTTACCGCCACGGTGGGAGGGCCATTAGCAACACCCCCTTCGGCCTCTCGCGCTCTTGGCATGATCCACCTGGCTATCCATGACGCATACTTCGCCCTCAGGCCAAGTTTGACGGGCACTTATTTGTCGCGTAACAGTACCAACCCTGCGGCTCGGCTACCTGATCTCCTTGGTGCAGACAATCCTAGATGTGCTGTAGCTGCCGCAGCAATAACCGTCTTGCAGAAGCTATATACAACACGCGATCCGACCATCTCTGATGCTAGCACTAACACTTTGGGTGCATTTCTGCAGCAGTCGGTTGCCGCTTTCCAAGACCTGCAGACTGAATCCTTGAGTTATCGCTTTGGTGTCAACGTTGGTCAGGCGACTCTCAATTTTTTGGATATTAAACCTGGTGACATCGGCTACGGTCAAGGCTCGTTCATACCTGGTCCGGGCCCGAACAGTGTGCAACCTGGCATTTACAGGTTCGGCGATGACCCAAGTAATCCTGTCCGAGTCGTCCCTGAAGATCCCAACAACCCAGACGGTCCAACAAAGTCGATCCGAGTCTACCTGGCCCCATACTATGGTCAGACTGCTAAGCGTCTTGGTGTTCAGTACCAAATTAATGGAGCTGCCACTGAACACATCATCGCTGACCCTCCCGTCGGGTTTGGCGCGAATGACCTCGCAACGTACAATCTCGCTGTCGACCAAATATATCGTCAAGGAGGAGCTGCTACATTGCCGTCAACACGCCGGCGACCTGATCAGACAACTACAGCGCACTTCTGGGCCTATGACGGCACAAAACTCCTTGGGACTCCTCCGCGACTCTACAATCAAATTCTTCGAAACATTGCTTACAAGATGAAACCAGCTGGGAATATGACGAGTGAGGCCAACAATGCCGACTTCGCTCGACTTTTCGCATTGGCAAACACCGCTATGGCAGATGCCGGTATTTTCGCCTGGCAAAATAAATGGCACTTCCAATTTTGGCGTCCACTTTCTGGGATAAGGCAGGCGGCATCTGGTTCTGAACATTCTGACCCTTTCTGGTTGGATCTGGGTGCTCCGAATACAAACTCCAACGGCTTCCCATTCAAGCCGCCGTTCCCTTCCTATCCTTCAGGTCATGGAACCCTGGGTGCGGCTACTCTTCAGGCGATCCGACTGTACTACAGAGCGCGCAATGCCAGGCTCCACGACATCACGCACTTTGAGCCAGACGAACCAGACAGCATCTCGTTCAGCTTTGTCTCAGACGAACTGAACGCCGTCAGCCGGGACCTACGCGGACCTTACGATCCGACGCAGCCCATCTCCGATCAAGAAGGCATCGTCCGCACGCACGTCGTGAAGAACTTCACCAGCATCTGGGAAGCTATGTTCGACAATGGGATCAGCCGCGTCTATCTTGGCGTGCATTGGCCATTCGACCTATTTGCCTCCAGAGACGTGCTCACCTCCACTAGGCCAAATGCTGACGGAGTCTACGATTATAAGTCAGCGGATCAGATACGGTATACGTCCACTGGAACACGATTAGACCGGCCGGGGAAGCTATTTCCAATCGGTGGTGTTGCTCTGGGCATGGGAATCGCTAACGACGTCTTCGGAGGCGGGCTGAAGCCAACGCCTCCTAACCGGCAGCCTACCAACAGCACTGCATACGAGATGTAGCGGCAATGGAAGGATGCAAAGCTGCGAGTTTGTCTCAGTCGTTAAGAAGATATAGTGACTTGCGATCTCATCCTCACGATAAGGGTTTGAACAGTCAACTAGATCCGGAGGTCCCAAGGCAGATGCAGCTCAAGTCTAGTCAGTCGACTGTGAAAGAGTTGTTCTTGACCAGCTTGTGCTTGGCAACTTGCACATGGTAGCACCTACTTGCCCATTGTCCGGCTAGCGTGGTTCACAAGTATTATGGCATGTCATCTGGTTTGCTCTGTACCGGATATTCATATCTGAGAAAGTCATTACTAGCTTCCTAGTACCACTAGCATTCATGTAGCCTCTCAGAAAACCTACGATGATTGCGCCACCCATAAAGGCCTTCACCTTTCCACTAGAGGGCCCTGTCAGGTGCCACTTCAAGAACGCTGACAAATCGATTATGGATGCCTCCGAGCGATTCTTGAGTAGTTCAAATTGTGGTGCTAGCTTGCCATATTCTGGAAGTGTCATATACAGAAAAGCTTCATGATTTCGTGCAGGCTGCTAGACATTTCCACTGCTGCCAGTGTGGAATTCTTACTGCATTGTTCGTGAAGCTAATCGCCCTTTGCGATATCGCTCCACTCGCCCTGTCGCTAGTTCGACTCTTCATCCCATTTCCGTACTACCTACTGCTAGTAGACAGGCAAGCCTTTATATTCCACTGCTGTACCGAGTAATGTCACTAAATGTGCTTCGATCGACGCAGATTATGCTCGGATGTAGACTTCTGGTCATGAAGGAGTCCATGATAGTTAGGTTTGGGAGAGGATTGTCTGCATACATCGGCAGGTCAAATGTTTGAACTCAACGATGACATGATTAAAATCCACACTACTAGCGTCTGGTGATGGAGGGAAAGTGTGATTACCGTAGTTCTTCACTTGCTGAGCAGCTGGGTCTGTCGCTTCCAGAGCGAAGATTATGTATTGGATAGGTTCTGTTGATTAAGCCCGTATAAGCTACAACTGGCATTGGTAAATTACAATAAACTGTAAAGGCGGCGTGCTCGAGTATCGCAACGCTTTCGGAAGAAGCAACGCCTAAAGATTGCTTCCGAGTCCCGCCAAATAGCGGAAGGTAAGCAGCACAAAGCGACCTGATAGCCGGGAGACCTGCAGGACAGGCGTCCAGATACATTCATGAGCGATCGAAGGAAAGAAGAGCAGGATACGTTCAGCCATGTGGGCACCCCGGCGTCCATGCCGCACAGGAAAGTAACAGTATTTCTGTTTCACTCCGCGGGCGCAACGGATTTTGCACAGCATTCCATGTAAATTGACTAAAATATGGTAAGCTCGTCAATTGCATCCAGCATCTGCATGATGTCGTACGCAGCAGCGGCATGGTTCGGGCTCAAGTCAGTACTGACTCCTTGCTGTACTTCCTCAAGCGTCTCTCTTCTTCCTTGCTGTTACGGCTCCTCAGTTGCTCGTCCTCAGCACGATGACCGTCTTGTCTGCCTATGCTTCGAAGTTAAAGCTTGACCACTTCACTTAGTCGCTTGGTCTCCGCTTCCATGTTCATCTGGTACACTCTTGATCGAATGGCTTGGCTAGAGAAGAAATTCCAGCGAAGAGGTTTGAGGTTCATCCTAGAAGTACAGTTCTGACCAGCTGGATCGTGATTCATGCCGAAACCGCTGCGCAAGTATCCCTTTCCGACGCGAGTGAAGTAGACTTCCGCGACATTGGCTTGAACAGGACGCCATACGTTGAAGATGGCGAACTGGTGAGTGTAAAATTCTGCTGGGAACTCTACTTGTCCTACCGCCTCGACCAGGTTCATAAGAAAGATGGAAGGATCCCCGGTTCCCCTTTGTCGATCCCACCATGTCTGCTTATTGACTGCGTATCCGTAATAGCGCAACGCCTCACCAAGTGGCTCGTCACGATTCTCCAGCGGGACCGCCTTGAGACGTTGCTCGACTTCCTTGCAGAAGCTCTTCACTTTGAGAATGCGGTCTAGTCGTGGCCGGGATACCTTTGCGTCCTTGCTCAGGTATTTGCGGTGACCGTTTTCGGAAAAGACCACACGCCAGGCAGATTCATCATATACTCTGTCGACAACGAACGCGTATTCGTGGTTTTGACCTCGAACGTAAATCTCTAGACCACGTATGATCTTCCACAGCTTGTTGGCTGACGGTGAGTGGCCATCAACGTCTGCATACACACTGACGTAAATAGATGGCTGGTATTTGGAGCGCCCATGGAGTACGTCAAGCTCTGACTTAAGCTTAGTGTCACTGTCGGACGCCTTAGCGACATCGCCGCGGAGGACTGCGGTTAAGAGCCTTGTCGAGATTGAAGCCGAAATTTCCACCAACGTGTTAAGAAGCACATCGCCATTGGTCCCTGACAGCGACATGTACTGGCTAATCTCCTTCTTGAGTGCGATTTCGATTAGGGACGTGTAGCTGTCGAAGTTCTGACCTTCGAAAGAAGCACAGGCCAGAGGAAACCGAGCTTGTGGGTCAATTGCTGTGGGTAAGACGCTGCTCTCACCGCTGAATAGCTTGTTGTACTGGTGGTGCAAGTCTTCAAGCTGTTGCGCGACATCGTCTCCGAAGACCTGCTCGACCTGAGCCTCATCCATCAGACGTGCCTTGTTTTCAGTGTCATCATCTTTCTGCTCACTAGGTATCTCATCGCTGCCGTCGATCGGCTGGGCTCCGTAAACCGCCTGTTGGGCGACGGTGCCAACCGCTTTCACCACACCATGATTTTGACAAAGCGCGACGACACTGAGATGAGACTGCAGTTGTGCTTCGTCCAGCTCAGGACTGTTAAGTTCGACTTCGAGATGAGCAAGCGGAGACTCGATCTCGTCTCGCTCCAGAGGCGAAGCAGGTGCAAGAGTATCGTCTGAGAGCAGGCCGTTATCCGTTCGAGAGCCCTCAGTGTCGTAGTTCCGCACTGTGCAGACGTTGCCGTGAAAGTCTGTTGTCTGGCCTCTGCTGAGTGAGCGTTCGGAGCTTCTTGTAGGCATGATGATCGAATGGAACAAGGATGTTGTGCAGTAGCTGGAATCTCTGCTGAACAAACAGACATTAGCTGAGTATACAAAATCGCTGCGAAAGGAACAGACTGTCAGCGTACTCGGAGGCTTCGAATGGCTTGGCTGGCCGAGGGAACGATCGCTGCTGAGCAGCCGTGTGTCTGTGTCGAAGCTGCAGGACAACCCCGAATGGCAGGAAAGAAGCCGGGTTATACAGAATACGAGTGACTTCGTTTGCGAAGCAAAATGCTCGTCGCTGAACGGAGTAGGCGTCGAGGCTGCAAGACAGCCGCGAAAGCAGCAGCAGAGAGTCGGTAACCTGGAGACCTTGGGAACTTCGGATTGGAAAATCAGGCTTTCACTGTCTGACGATGAGTGGAGTGAAGGAGAGAGGTCCACACATAGCAAAGATGTCTTAGAGCGCAGAAGGTAAATCTCAATTTTGGATGTGCAAGTGTGTGCGCGAGAGTCAGAGTTTTCCTCAAAGTCATCGATCACGCGTCCGCGCGATGACGCGCCGTGACGCGAGGCTGAGCACTCTGCACCGACGTCTGCCTCACTTGAGTCTTCGGGCAGTTTTCCAAATCCCTCGTGGCCAGCATCGTCCCATCTGCCGTGGGAACTGATAGAGCTTGGACTCGAGCCATATTTCTCCGCAATCACTCTTCTCTGCAATCAGCAAACTTGGGCAAAATCATGCAAACCGGAGCTGTTGGAAAACACTCAGAGTGGGCCTTAATCAAACATTGTCCCAGTACGTCTATCATTTTCACTTCTCCCCATACAAGCATGTGTGCGCGATGGCGCCGTGACTTAGCTGCCCAAGATGTCTGCATACGTGCCTCGTTCGCCGTCAAGCTGCATAGAGAACATGTGCGCAGATGGGGTGCTAAGATTGTTTAACCAGGCCACGACTGCATACGTAGAACGATCGGGCTGCCAGCCCTCAACTCGCCGACCTCGGTACCGCTCGGGAAGTCCTTGGGATCGTTCATCACTCCTGGTCTCACAGATACTGAGTCACAGGCCAACGTGTCGGCACCTTCATGTCCCACAGGCCGCTTCAGCGCGATAGGAGACGACTTAACATCACGTGCGGGCTTCGGCTCTTCTCCTGGAAGGGTCGCGACAGAAAGCCACCGTATTGTTGCTGAAATGTAAGTTTCACCCAGTTCCGTGCAGAAACATGCTTATGTGTGGCCATCTATAGCAAAGCTCGTGTCGAAGCCCGACATGCTCCTAGACGCGCCGAACTCGAAGCAATCGGTAAAAGGCTCCAGCGATGCCAAGAGCAGTCTATTCTCGCTCAGTCCATGATAGGCAAACCGGCGGATCAGAGAGGAGCACGATTCGGTTCAAGCCCGGGCCAGCCAGGAATCGTACGCACAATTTGAAGGACTAAAGAAGGATCTGACAAATTTCGAGGAGGAAATTCTTGTCAATCGGGGCGAGAGTGAGGCACACCGAGGGACCAGAGAGGGACACTGCTTGTTTCCTCCTGGAGTTACTCAGATCCTCAGAGGGGCCACTCAAATACTCAGAGGTTCTGCTGCGAGGGATTATGGCCAATTACAGACTGCCGGCGACGATGGCTCGAGCTTCGGCCGTGATGTCGGCGAATTGTTAGAGTTCGTGAGTGCTCGACTCTGGCCGTTGTCATCAGACTCCCTTATCGCTAATTTAAGTTCCCCAGATTCGCACTGTCAGGAGCTGGCTTTCTGAGGTCGACGAGCGGGTACAACCTTGATCCGCCGCAAGGTACTGCGATACGGAAGGCGTGCCAGAAAGAAGTGGGATCTGGCGGCTGTCCAGCAGCCTCCACAATGGCTGGCCAAGCCATAATGACTGTCCTCTTCATTGATTTACAAGCTTTGTAGCAGTACGGTGCTGCCACAGGGGAAGGTAGAAGAGGCTCTGGTGACCGTCGCACAGCGGTCCTGTCAGAAGGATATTGAAGCCCATGTTTTGTGCCTTATTGTAGTTTACGGGCTTGCTTGCTCATATTTCGAGCGTTTACTAGAGAGAGTGGGTGGAGGTTTCAAACTCGGTACTTACCAGATTGCTCGCGCATCAATATTCTTCAAGACAGAATGCAGCTAGGCTGCTCATCGGCATATATCTATCCAGTGCCTCCTACCATGCTATCTCAGAGTACGTTCAGGCTAAAGGCTCGTCTATCGTTTCAGCCGGTCCCTTGGCTGCTCCGGTGCGGCGGATGGATTGCTTTCTGAGCTGTACTCTATCATACAAGGTGGACACGCCGGTCATGCAAGCTTTGTGCTATGACCTTAGAAATACATGCTGTGGATGGCTGAATTTTGAGAGCGTAACAGTATCGGGTTACTTAGGCCTGCGTTGGCAGTAGTATACGCCAGCAACTGGGTGGCGGGCTTTCATGCCCAACTGGGGCGCGCAGGCCAGATTGCTAGGTAGAGAGAGCACTACTCCTTAAAGAGTACACGTCTAGGCCTACTGTCTGCATACATATGGTGCTGGGAGTATAACAGTATGGAAGTTGTGTCAAATGGGTCAAGGCCTACTCGTTCTTAAAGAACCTAAATGGTGACATCCCCTAACTTTTGGGTTAATTGTTTGGGCCGTGTCCGTGCACCGCTCCGATGCACGGCGCTGATATCATCAACAGTGCCTAAGCTTAACATGTTGCTATCAAGATAATAACCATGCAGCGATGCAAGCTGTCCGTTTTCGGTGCAGTATTCTCAAAATATGTGTGTACAGCAAGAAGATCCAGTTGCGCGTTGTCTATGGTGGATCAAGTCCTATCCCTTGCCACTTCATCTTAACTGTGGATGTCAACAGTCCCTGTGTTTAACGGCTTGCTCTGTTAATTCTCAAAGCAAATCAACATACGAGAAATAGGAAGCAACGGTAGTAGAACAGAACTCAATTTATTGTATCGCGCTACTCTAGAGTGCAGCCCAGACTCTGTTGGGAGTGGCCCAGGTGAATCGAAAGCTCTCTCTCCAGGTGCTCTTCCGTATGCCATTCAAGCTAGTAAAAGCATACGCTATTTGATGCTCAAATCTATCGCATCTTTCAAACCGCACTGCATGTGCTCTTGAGGTATGCATGCATAGCGGCCAGATAACAACTCTCATGTTTGCGTACATTCGGCCGCGAGAGGCTGTGCTCACTGTCCTGCTGCCTTACCCGACGCACTCGTTCTTCGCTTATAAAGGACTTCCAGGAGAACCCCTTTAGTGGTTTGCTTGGCTTGCGCAACCTCAAGACGGCCCCGGCCCGTGCACCATACCGCAGTCTAGTCTCGCACCCGTGACCGTAATGAGTTTTCGGCTTGTGGTCTTCATGGATCGATAGTTTCGAGATCGCGACGAAAGTTGAGAGTTCGACTCTTGTTCGTTAGTTGCCTCGATGAGTTCAACGAACAACAGCAAACAGTGAAAGGCACACAATCTTTGGGTATCGGCGCGGCGCGGTTAACCGTGTACGCGCGATGACTTTCACTTTGAATTATCACCTTTTGACCGTCGATCTTACTATCTCACAACCTCGACACCTTACCACTTCTTCACCACAGCATCAGCCTCCATATCCCAGATAGAGTTCAATCTCAATCACTGGGTCTACGTCTACAGACATTGAACGTTGTCAGGTATTGCATGCACCGCGATCTTGCCGGTCCTATGTTAACTAGTCATCTCCAGACTCACAACTGACGCTTCCTACACGGTCGATCTCTCATTTCGTGGGCTCGGTAGCAACGTCATCTTCAACACCAACCACATGCAGCGAATGCTAAGTCTCGAGGAATAAACAAGGCTATTCGATTACATCAAGTCGGAAGGGAATCGCAACATGGTTGGTTCAAAACGAACCACTCGGGTCGCCTGCCAAAGAAGCGTCAACATTACGAAAGCCCTGAGATAGAATGGTTTAGATGAAACTGTGCTGATCCCGCTCCATTTCGTCGAGCAGTTTCTGGCAAATTAGTCGTTAAATACGACAGGCGTCCCGCGCCTGCCGCCAATGCAGGTAATCACACAGGACCTGCATTATAGTGCTCAAGAACAACAAGAGTATGGCTCGATGGAGAGCAATTGTGGTCGGAGCTTCGATTTTAATCTCACGGAAAAGCTATTCACTTCTGATCCCGAACCCAAACTCGGCTCCTGAAAGCCGACAAACACGCTTGCTTTCAGCTAATTCTAACCCTCACCACGCACTTAGGGTTCTAGGGTCTCTGTGGCGTCCGTCGGGGCAATGCATTTTGTTTCCTGATCCGGAAAATGGAAAGTATGCCGAATATGAAGATGAAGAAATTCCCAGGCAATTCCTCCGGGGCGCGCCGAAATTCCGTTTTGCGCTGAGGAGATTCGTCAGGTCGTTTTGGAGAAGGAGGGCCATCGCAAAGTCATTTGTTTTTTTCAGTCCTTGCGCTCGGCCTTGGCTTTCCAAAAGGTAATTATTCTGCATTGATAAGTGTCGTACTGTGGCAGATGTGGTGTAATAGGTGCTAAGGTTTCTTGGACTCAGGGGCATGGTCATTGACGATGACATGACAGAGGACGACAAGTGCGAATTCTCGTTGGAGATCGAGGCCTTAGGTGAAGCTTCGGCGCTGCTCGCGGTCTATCCTGTAGACCTCGCTAGTGCGGAAGTTCATCTCAAATGTTCTACAATCATCTGCATGGAGCCAGCCATGAACCTAGCCACAGAGGAGCGCGCCTGGAACTGGATTCGGCGATGGGGACAAACAGAGACCCAGAAGGTCATCCGCTTGGTTATGGCGAACACGTTCAACGAGATGTGCCAGTTCGCACTCGCCCAGAAAGGCGACCCGATTTTGGAGTTGCACCGAGCTCTGAAGATTGTCATAGTTCTATTAACGAAGGGACTCGTAGCATGCCTACAACACCTTTAGAGAGCATGCAAAGCGAAAGCCGAAGACTCAATCAGCCAAGAGAGTCCGAGAACATCAAATAGTAGCTAGTGCGATGGAATGGGCACCGTATATCCGCAATCATTGAACTGAGTTGCATTTTGAGTTTCAAAACCATGAACCCACAGGAGCAACATGAGTCCGAGAGCTCGCCAGTGGTTTGGCGTAGAATATCAGACAGGATTCTGAATGTCGTGTTTCGAAACGGGTATGCATTGTCTTTCAAAACATATCACGATTGCGAAAGGGCCGCTTTGAGCTCAAGGCTACCAGTAGTATACCTTGAAAACCTCGAATCCTCGGTTCATTGTGAGAGGACACATTACAAGCCAACATTCGTCTATTTCAAGACCAATTAGAGGACAAGCTCAAATCCTGACTACAATGTCTGCAAACACACAACCCTTCACCGCATTTGCGTTCCGGTATCTCCCTAATCTTCAGACATCTTGCTCACGTTTGTACGTGCCTGTTCGTAAGCAGCACACGTTCTCATATGGCTGCCATCTCCAGCTGTTCCCTGGAAGTAGCGGCACGGACGTTGAACATGGCTCGGAGCTTAGAAGCGGGATTTCCGGAGATGTCACAATATAATCCAGAAGAACTCCAGCAGGAGGAGGCCACCACAATACGGGTAAGCGTGGAAAGGTACCCCTTGTGTATTCCAAGACAAAGCACGATAGATGCCAAGCATATTCTGGCGACAACCGTTGGGAAAAATGCTTGCAGGTCTCTCAGAGCAGATCAACCATGGCTGAATACCAAGGACCAAAAGCTGTTACGGCTGGAGATCATTCACGTCGCGAACGAGCAGAGACGCCGGTAAGGATTTCTCAAACGTGCCATGCTGCATCTCAAAGCAAGACGCAAGTGGTGATAGGCTCATTGTCTGGGTGATAACCATGTACTTCTCCATTGTTATAGCGCCTTGCGTCACTGGACTAGGTACGCATCATCAGCACCAACCATGAGTTTTAGCAGTAGTTGGCGGGACATCCGCACAATACGAACGATGACTGCAGCATCGTCGGTAATGAAGCAATAATGGTAAGGTGATGATGATATCTGCGTTTTGAGAGAGGTGGAAGACGCATCAGCATCACAGCACTCAGTCACTGCATGCCATTGAAGGATTTTGCCAGGTTCTGACAACATTGGAACATGCACGGCAGTGTGGTCACTGCAGGACAGTAACCGAGATCAGGGCCTATTTGTCGGAACTTTCTTCGGAAGAATGATTGCGGTTGTCGGCTGTCCGGCCTCGAGTGTCAGGACTTTAATGCACAGCAGGTTTCTCGCCGTGCACCATTCGCAGGCATTGTTGCGTCCTGACGCCCAGATCGACTTTTGCTTCGTCGAAAGTCGGACAAAGCAGCTGCTTATCGCATTCGTCCTCCACTTCTCGAACTTGATGTCCCAAATCGCCATAAGATTCTTGACCTTCTCTCGCAGATCCTTCTCCATGTCGTCCCATCCACGCCTTGGTTCGGTCTCTATATCGCCAGATAGGAGCTGGAGGACCTTTACAGGGCCCGTTTCCGTTTGCAGCAGGCCCGGCATTGGTTCGGTGTTTGCGAAGACGAGGCGGGCTCGGGACACAGTCGCTTGGCGGGTGGACTAAGTTCTCTCGACTCCATGTCGGACACCGAACCTGCGTTTTTCAAAACGTCAACAGACGGTATAGTGCCACCAGGACTCACCGGGTTTGCTTGTTCTCACTGCTCAGGAGAGGGGAATATGGTTCCACATCACGCCTCCATGCATTCACTGTGTGAGTCTGCCAGCCGACAGATAACCGGGATGCTCGTCATGGTTCAAAGCCCCATGCGCATGAGGGAAAAAGCTAAATCAAGCCATTACCATGGATTGCCGTGCCGGAAGAGCCTGCGATGAAGCTCAAACCGTTCGGAGCGTTCTGAAGTGTCTCCTGGTATGCACGCTTTTGATGTTGATCCAGCTGGACCAAAGAGGTTGATATGTCGTCGAAAATTTGCCGCTTCAGGGCGTTCTTCTCCCCGATTCCTGTGATTAGTGGCAGAATATCTGGCATAAATTCATCCGCAACCCTACTGACGCTTCCCCATACGATATCCCGTGCAACGAGAAGGCCCGCAGCGGTATTTGCCGTGTCCCTGCGACTCTCTCACTCCAGGTACCACCTCCGGAAAAAGGAGGTACGGGGGAGGAGAACGCAGTCAACCAGGCTGCGGATACGCTGTTCGAAGGCTGCGCTGCGTTGACCGACATCGACGTGATTAGATGGGTGTCACTCCTGAAAGGCGATGTGGTTGACAGGAATTCTGGTTAGTAGCGTGGAGTCATACGGACTGTTTCTATCAGGAGGATCGAAGACTTGAGCGACCACCCGATATTCTCTGACGTGAACTCGCTGTTGTCTGATATGGTGAAGGTGATCACCTCCCCGGACCCGGTTTGATTGGGTCCTGTAGGTCATCCTCATCCCTATCAATGTTCGCTGTAGGTCTTGTTACCCCAACCATGGCAACTCCCGGAAGGTTTCTGAAAAGCGTAGACTCCGCACTCAATAGACTATGCAAACCGACAGTTCTTTCGATTGCCTCTTTTTCGTGCTCTACCTGCCGCAGCAGAGCTGGGATGGAGGGCCTCAGATACGCTTCACTGGTAAGGAATAATCTCAAGTCGCCTTCGTGATCGATTGCCGATTCCGAAGTCCCCATCCAGGGTGCATATGCGAGTTCGGCCGTGCCTGCTCGCCGCAGCCACTCTGGTTTGTGGAGTGAAACGGAGCCGTCAAGGAAGTTTTGGAAGCAGGCGTGAAATTCAGCCTGTCGGCTGAAATACCAGTTGTTACGTGCAAAACCCGCCCCGGTCGACAAGCGTGTGTTAGTCAACAATTCCTCCGCTAGCTGCGGGGTATAGAGGACTTGCTTTGCGTTCTTCAAGACACAAAAATGCGCAAAGAACTAGACTGGCGATCCCTCTCCATAGGCGATGCCTTGAAGGGAGAACGCCCGTATTGTTATCCGCCAACAAGGAAAGCAGCTCGGGGATACAGACATGTCGTTAACGTGAATATATCCCACCGCGTCAACGCTTCTCTTTCGTGTTGGGCGTGCGCGTAACTGACGGGAGATGCAACCAAGACGTGCTTGTGGACGCCAACGAATTTCAGGCCATTTCTGTCCAATCCTCCAACACCAGCCGAATTTGAAAGCAATACGCAAGTGGTGACTGGTCCGATGTTTGGTGCTGAGTATATACTTCTCCATCGCTTCTCCTTCGGCGCATCACCAGACTAGGGACGCACCATCATTATTAGCTGTAAGTTTTGAGCCGGATTTTGCGGGAGTTCCGCAGAAACTCGAATGATGACTGTGGCATTTTCGGTAATGAAGCAACACCTGTAAGATGACGATGATATCTGCGTTGTATACAGATTGGAGATGCATCAACATAACAACACTCAGTGGTTACAATGCCTCTGAACGGACTGTAGGTTCAGACAATATCGAAACAACATTTGTGCGCTGCCGTTGATACAAATTCCGGCTTTTGTCGGTAATTGAAATGCAGTTTGTCCGCTGCCAATGTTGCGTCCACGAGTAGCTACTGTTATATAGGTGATATTGGAAGTACGGCGTCAAGCGGATTGTAATCTCCGCGGTTAGAGTTGTGTGTGGCCCGGCAAGTACAACCAACAGCAGCTTTTGTTCTCGTTACGGCTCGAGTTAAGTTCTTCTTGGCATGTTCTGTACATACAATACGATGTCTCTTCATGTGGATGAGCGAGTTTATGATTTTCAGATCGAAAGAGCGCGAGACGGATTTCACCTGGGCTTCTTGCAAGGGATAGCAAACGCGTAACTGTGAACCTCTGTACTCAGCTTCCATAGTGTAGCCGCTTTCTTCGTGAATGTTCCACCTCAGTTGTTTGGGATTTAGTGTCTGGTGTTGAGGTAGAGGCAGTCCCCGTAACTTACTTTATCCGTCACCTTGCTTACACCTTGGCTGACTACTCATGACTGCCATGACCGGCTTACTGGCATATCTTCTTGAGCACGAAGAGAGTTTCAAAAGGTACTCAATTACACTATAGACTCATTGACAGCCCGTCTTCTACGGAAGATGCAAGTACTATTCGCTAATCTCCACCTTCCGCTTCGACAGCAAAGCCCGCCAAGCGTCCCTCTGGTCAGACTTCACAATCCAAGGTACTACCAATCCCGACGGTTACATTGCGAATATTTCCGCATGGCGCGACGGCCTTCTTCGTGCTGGTTTGAAGGCCAATGCGCTGCCGGGGAAGGATCCGCTGGTGCTCAATGCGGGCGAGGAGTTGATGAGGGAGCTGGAGCATGAGAAGTGGGGGAGGCCGTTGGCGCTGGGTGCTGTGATTGTGGGTACAATTTTCTATGGATAGGATAAAATACAAGCTGCTACAAGAGAGGAGGCAATGGAAGAAGAAGTTCACGGCTGCCGAGGTTTGGCAAGAGCAGTCTAAGGTGCAAAGCTGATGGAGAACGATAGGAAGATGCTCTTGCACGGAAAGATCTCATACTTCTAAAGGAGTTTGAAGAAGCGAAGGAGAGCGTGTACAACAAGAGCTGGCGGATCTCGCCATGGACGATGATAACGTGGGCGACAAGGCAGTTGGGTTTCACTGGGAGGGTGCATGGTGGGGATAGGCTAAGAGAAGGACGGTTTATGATCATGCCGAATCTTGAGGTAGGTTCGTCCTTTGCCAAGAGAGCCCAAGAATCGATTCCACTCACAATACGGGTATGTCTGGAGATCCTCCGCTGACTTCAATCTGAGATTGCCGCCAAAGAGTTTCTCATTTTCACCAGCAGCCTCCCTCTTACGCCTACATCCTGCATCTTCTCTCTCACGACCCTCGCCAACCTCATATTGTCCGGATCCGCGACATCCAGCCGCACTCCATTGGACTCCGTCGCCACCGAAGACATTCGCCGCATCCTTCTCTACCTCTCCCGCGACCGGCCCTCCCTATCCTACGACCCCACCACCCAAACCATCCGCATCCCGCTCCCCACCGACCCATCTCCGCCCGAACCAATCTCCGAACAGGACCGCAGCATCGCAGCTCTACTCTCCCTCATCTTCACCCTCACATCCCAAGTCTCGGCCATGGAAACCCGCATCCGCGACCTGGACGTGCAAGCCAGAGAAGCCGTCTCCTCCAGGAACCCAGTCAAAGCTAAGATATCCCTACGCCGCAAGAAACTCCTCACGCAAGAGTTGGACAGAAGAACCGAAACCCTGACGCAGCTGGAGGAGGTGAGAGATAAGATCGACCAAGCGGCCTCACAGGTGGAGATATTGCGCGTGATGCAAGCCTCCACCTCCGTCCTGAAGGATTTGCACAAGGAAGTCGGTGGTGCGGAGGGCGTAGAAGGCGTGGTGGAGGCGTTGAGGGAGGAGATGGAGAATGTGGATGAGGTGGGACGGATTGTGAATGAGATCGGGGTTGATGGCGGGACGATGGCGGGCGTAGATGAAGGAGAGGTGGAGGATGAGTTTGAGGAGATGGAGAGGGTGGAGAGGGAGAAAGCTGAAAGAAGGGAGGGGGAAGAAAGGGAGAGGAGGGACGCACAAGAGGCGGATGAGACGAAGAGACGGTTGGCGGCTTTAGATGAGGTTGAGCGGAAACAGAGGGTGGAGGAAGTGGATATGGAGGATGAACTGAGCAAGAGTATGGAGAGGTTAAGGAAGATGCAGTTGACAGAGGCAACGACGGAAGAGCGAGAATCTCAGAAGAAGGCAGCGGGGTCTGTAACGTCATAAGAAGCGATGCATGAGTGACAGGATTATGAAACAGCTGTGCAAAGCACATATGCAATATTATGGATGTCACGATGGAATAACTCTCATGCTTAAAGAAACATATTAGATGAGCAAACCGAGTATGGAGCAGGTGCACTCGACATCGTCCGCGAACATACTTCAGCAGTGCGAATTCGGACATTAGGCCTGGATCCTGAGACTAGGGCAGTGAAATTCCATGGCCACCAGCAGGCTTGTCTGGCAAAGTCGAATGGCAATATCTCCCATCAAGGGCCTTGAGCAAGGGCTGATACAATCAAGACTTAACCGTAGAAGAGGGTGGGTATCCAAAATGGGATCAAGCGCCTTGCAATATCCCACCGTTAAACCGACGAACGCTACCTGCCTCTAGCACGAAGAAGCCTCCCCAATCGCTCCAATTCTGTAAGTATCTTCTCTTCCGACATGGAAATATCTCCGCTCTTCCTCCTCCTAATCTAGCATCCCACTTCCCCCTTCCATGGCTTCAGCCACCGGGCCTCACGAACCTCCTACGGCACCGACTCCACCGACTCCAGCTTTTCCTCCCTCGCCTCCCTCTCCCCCGCCGCCCTCCTAATCGCCCCAGCCGTCCACCTCGGCCAGCTCAAAAACGGGCTGTGCCCACTCTCCACCCTCTCCACATCCATACCATATTTCGCAGCCATCTCTTCCTGCAGCGCGGGCGGTGTCGCCTTATCCTCTGTGGCGACGATGTAGGTGGATGGGATGTGCTGGTATGCGGGGTAGCGCAAGGGGTGAAGGAAAGGAGGGAAGGACTGCGGTTCGAGGGCGTCGATGTAAGGTTGGGCGGCGGAGGGGGAGAGGTCGTTGTAGAACATTTCGTAGGGACGGAGGACGTAGACGAGATTGCCCTGCATAAGGATTTTTATCAGTTGGGTGCACAGTGATAGGACGGATTCCGTTCTGCGCTGGGTGAATCTTGCAGTCGGTGATGGCAGTCGCGTGTTTGAAAGGTTTAGGTTAAGCGTTCAGTTCAGAAGAGATTCGGGTAGAGGTTTCCGGAAGTCGCGTCTTACAGCGGGAGGAGAGGAGAAGACAGAAAAGACGAATGTCATACCTCCATCCTCGCCTCCCGCGCCACAGCCTCCTCATCCCACACCGACACATCCTGTACCGACTTCCCCTCCGGCAGCACTACGGCGCACATATACACCAACCTCACCACTCCCGCCTTCTTGCCTTCCGCTAGACGATCTTTCCTGCCCAGGCCTTCCATCGCTTCGGTGCCCGGCATCCCGGCATAGGAGTGCATGACGAGAACGACATCCTGGTCCTGGTTCAAGGCCTCAAGCACGGCGTCGCGGACTGCCGCAATGTCAGGGTCGGCGGAGGTGATGCCGGGAGGGCCGAGCGAGGGGAGGCGAATGGCGACGGTTTGGTAGCCGGCGTGTCTGAGGAGGTCGACTGTGGGTTTGTAATGCTATTCGCTGTCAGTATGCTGGACAATGCGATGAATGAGGCTATGAGTTCGACTCACATCCGGGGTGTGCCAGGCACCATGGACCAAAATGATGGCTGGCTTCTCCCGGGTTGGAGCCATGCCCGTGGTACCGGTACGAACAATGACAACGGCCTGTGTAACTCGGCACGGGAAAATTGGCGGGTTCACGAGAGAACCGACCCTCATGTACTGAGGCCCACGACCCTCATATCTTATTCCATGGGACAACCGGGGCTGACGCGGGGTATTTTACACCAAGCCACTCTGCTTACCAACCAATTGATCTTACCTCTGCACCACTATTTGGGATGCTCCAATCTTCGGTGTTTCCTAAGTGTACGAGAATTTACTGTAAAGAGCATAGCGGAGGTCTGCACAGCCCGTTACGACCCGATTGGACCGGCAATTAAGCAAAACTTCAAGCAACATCTTCTTCGACGTAGAGGCAATAAAATCGCGGGATCAAGAGGATGACTGAATTCCCGTCCTTCTGCTGCCCCTTGATGGTGATTCAACTTGTAGCGCTAGGTTCTAAACCTTCCAGCAATTCTCGCAACTGTACATGGGGTATCTCTCTTCCTTTAGCAAATTTATACATATTCATGCGATGGGACACCGCTAGCTTTGGTAAAGCTATATTTCTCACATCCAGGGGGAACAATATGCAAAGCGCACCGGCGCACAATGCTCCTGCTGCCATCAAAGTACACCGGTATCGTCCACATCCCGTACCGGCTCCTCAGGGGCTGCAAACATGGGCATCTTCCGTACCTTCGAGCCGGTGCCGGATGCATTGGTTAGCGACTCTGGATGGAGACCTGTAGAGCTTGGGACATTTTGCGTAAGTTTAGGACAGTGTTGAGGCTCATTCTGCTGCGGCTGTGCGCCGTTGATGGGTTAAAAACGCGATGTGTGTGTTCTTATTGAGGGAGAAGACAAGGATGGCGGTTGCAACTGAGAGAGTGCGATTTGACCTTCCTGGTTGGCTGATTCGACCTTTGCTCGAATCTTGGACAGGGCTGGTTCATTGTTTTCATATGGTCGCTCCGCCGGACTCTTGTCATGGGTCTGATGACCTCCATCAGGAGGATGCGATGGCCCATCACCGTTCAAGCCCGGCAGCGAGAAAATAGATGGAGGCTCTGGGTGCGCAAGGACCTGATTCCTTGGAGTGCTCGACGGCTGCATATTGTTCTCTGCATCGTGGCTTTGATTTTGTTGCTCGGATTCCTGGTGCTCTGATGGTTCCGTGTTATGTTTACTTCGTGCTTCGGCAATGAGCTTGTCAAAGTCATCTTTATTGCTCCTAGCATATCCTTTACCGTCGAAATCCTTCTTCATGATTCCACTCGTTGCACCACTCATCCCGCCGCCGTTGGAAGCATGGCCCCCCTGAGCCCGCTCCCATACGTCAAGCTCCCTGAGCAACTCCCGCCGGGTACGTGGCCGGCTTGAATCACAGTTGGCGTTCCATAGATTTATCCACTCCGTGTGCCGACGGATGAGCAGAGGACGTGGTCCCCAGTTTGGAATCCCTAGCTCTTGCAGTTTCTTCCGAAGGGCGTTGTCTTTAAGGAGCGAATAATTCAGCTGCGGGAGACGTTCGGGAGGCTTCGCTGGTGGTGGAGGCTTAGGTTTTTGAGTAACGTGGCTGCGCATGGTCGTCCTGGATTGTGTCAGATGGTGAGAGCTTCGCATTGAAGCAACAGTGTTACCTTGACTGCAATCTTGACGATCTGCTGCTCGTTTCTCCTTGCTGCCCCTCGCATCGATCCAGATGTGGGAATACTTCCTCCTCTTTCATCCTCTTGTCACACATAGGACATGCGACCAATCCATATTCAGGCTGAAAGTCTGATTCTTCGCTGTCGTCAATGACCATTGCCTCTGCTCTCACAGCTTTCGGTGGCATGTTCTGTGTCTGGCTCCTCGTTTGCCGCTTTTCACTTGATCCTGCTTCCGTTCCTTCTTCTAAGTCCGTGTCTGATAGCTTTCTCTTGCTCCTTCTCCTGCGAGGCTCTCCCAACTCTTCCTTCTCTTCAGTTTTCCTAGCCCAATCTAAGATCTTTGGCCGAGCCTGCTGGAAAGCATCGACTACCTCTTCAACAGTCCAATTCCTTCGAAGTTTAACCTCTTGTTCGCTAGCCCGGCACACTGGACACCTGCCGTCAGCCGCCAAGCAGCGTCGGATGCAGAGAGAACAGAAGGTATGAGCGCAAGATGTGATCATAGGCGTGTTGAAGAAGTCTTTGCAGACTTGACAGCGCAGTGCGGAGTCAACCGGGGCGAGTGCTGAGAGGGAAGTATGCAGCCAATCTGTTGAGTCGGATACGTCGACCAGGCGGCTCATGACAGATGGCCGAACGACGGGAGGTGAGGGAAGGAAACAGTGAGACGAATATCAGTATGTTCAGCCTGTGTTATGGCTTGAAGTGCGATGTTCGCTAGAGGAACTTCATAAGGTGGGTGATTCTGCTGACTAACACGCGTTAATTGGATCGCGTCTCCCCAAACTCCGGGGCTATCTGAAGTTCAACATTTGAGCTGTGCAAACAGCACTGTATGAGCAACAAAGCAGGCCTCAACATGACTACCAAGTACAAGGAATACCTCGCTGTCAACGTGTTGAACGAAGGACAGATCGTAGGTCTTTGTTGCCATTCTCCAGCTTACAAGCGGCTAATGCGCCTTAGGTCAGTTACCGAGCATTGAGCAGAGCTCTCAAAGTCCACTGCAATGCCGCAAAGGAGTTAGTCATATTGGTCTACCACGAAAGAAATCTGCTCAGTGTGTCAAACAGGATGCTTTATGATTTCCACCACCAGCAAAATGTCCGAAAACCCGGCTCGGTTCATGCAACATACCTTATCACTGGATGGCGGAGGGCAGAGGACGACGTGGAACCCACGGACGGAGACGACAGCATCATGCAAAGCAGTCCTTTCATGAGTAGCTCGATGCCCAGCCACGAGTCTCAAAAGGAGGATATCATCCCAGTGAAGACTATACTACTTGCGAAGGAGGAGGACCTTGACGGTAGGTGTGTCTGACGCCCGGGACAATGCTTCACCTGGACTCATGTTGATCGCAAATAGCTGCAAAGGCACGTTTCGAACAAATTACGTCGATCCACGTCTACTCTCTTGAGCCCAACACCATCAACGACCTGCAAATTCTGGCCAACTGCAATCGGGAAATTGCCTCAAAGTATGCCAATGAAGACCCGTTAGAAGCTTGGAAGCAGTATGGCACTATACAAAACCCCAATGTCAAAGTATGTCATGCTTGATGTTCGACTTAAATTACGCTCACGGTCACCTGCAGAGAAGAACAAGGCGTGGACCTCCTCCTCCGCCGGCAGTTGTCCCAACTACGGCGGCCGCGAAGATAGAGCCTCGGGCTCCAACAACGGCCATGGCAAATAATCAGAATGGGCACGCTGCCAAGCAGACAGATCCCGAGAAGAAGCCGGCTGAACTAAGTCGAGCTCCAAGTATTCCTGAAAAGCCTGATTCGCAGGCCAATAATTCCAAAGGATCAGCACAGAAAGCGGGCAAACCTCCCACATTGAAAAGAGACGCTTCAAGCTTCTTCAAATCCGCTGCAAGATCAAACGCCAATGTAAAGAGGGAGAATACGGGCAGTTCGGCTGCGTCGTCAGTACCTTCACGGAGGCAGTCCGTAAGCTGAAGATCCGTACCACATACCACGAGAGGATGATGCTAACACTGTGCCTTAGGTTGAGCAGACGCCGGCAGAAGATGGTGAGACGAATCGTTAAAGCTATTTTTAATGCATACTGATTGGAGCAGAACCGATGAAGGACGCATCAGAAGATGAGCCCGACGACTTCACCATCACATCAATTAATAAAGACACAAGTCTGCCTTCAGACACTAGAAAGGAGCGGGAAGAGCGTCTAAAGAAGATGATGGACGATGATGGTATTATCCACTTCCAGCAGTATGCGGAGGCTAATTGGCAGCAGATGAAAGTATGGAAGATCATCCGCCGGTTGCTGTAGACGAACCGGAGGATCTAGAACCGCCAGTGGCCGCACAACCAGAAAAGGAAGCTACGCCAGAGCAGAGCGTATCTGTCACAGGAGGCAGGAGACGCGGACGACGCAGAGTCATGAAGAAGAAGACTATGAAGGACGCGGAGGGGTACCTTGGTAAGGCCATCTTCTAACGCGAGTGCCCACAAACTGACACCCTTTTGCACTTCAGTGACGAAAGAAGAGGCAGTATGGGAATCATTCTCTGAGGACGAACCGCAACCGAAGAAAGCCAAGATGCCAAATGCCGTACCTGCCACAGCTAAAGGAAAGAAAGCCAGTGGCAAACCTGGGCAAGGAAACATCATGTCGTTCTTCGGAAAGAAATGAACCATCAGCACAATGTCACTGCTATCCCTTGCTGCCCGTACCGCCTACGTGGGCCAGAATCAACGTTTCATTTCGCTGCTACACCCATCCTGGAATATCCTTGAGAAGCTTAGGGGCTTGAGGTCAACGGATGATATGTAGCATCATTGCGGAAAGGGAACATGTGCAACTCGACGATAAGCAATTTGCCTGATTTGGATAAGCACTGAGGCCACCCGGTTCTATTCCACAAATGAATATGACGCAGACGTAACAAATGAAGGAATTACTTGAAACCCGGCGGATCATCCTTTCCAGCGTCGCCCACGAGAAACTCGAGTAATCTGCTGACCTTTTCGTTGAAAATACCGCCGGCCGGACTTGCCTCCGCCATCGTGATGCCACCCGCAGGAAGATCGGTACTGCGTGCCCTCCCTCGTTGCTCTTGCTGCTCTTTCAGAGCGCGATCGACCCTCATTGGGACGGCCAGCACCGTGCGGAGCAGCCGACCCGTAAGACTTAACCTGGCCCTGACTTCGGAGTATCCTAATCCTCGGAACTGCTTTCTGATCCTGCGAACCCTTCTGAACTCTTTACACAGTAGTCGCTTATACTTCCTCGTTCCGAAATACAGCTTCCTAGATCGCAGGAGCGCTCGATCGATTGTGACGACAACTCTTTCGCTGAACCAATGCGGATACCGGCGGTTCGCTTTATCGAGCCATTCCCGGATCGTGGAGAAGGTGCCAGTCACGAACTCATGGCGGAGAGCGTCCAGGACATTCCGGAAATGCCCATCATCACCAATGGTGCTGAAGGCTGAGGAGGTTCCGGTTGTGGAGGGAGGCCATGATGCCTGATCGTAGCTTCGGCGGGTGGAAGGTGTTTTGAGGATATCGAAAGCGAAGGCAATGCGTTGGAAGGCTCTGTGTCCATGTCAATGGAAGCACTCCTGCGTTGTCATAGCGTGAGCTTACAGCGTAGATTGAGGGTGTGACGGCGCTTTGTCTGGATGGAAGACTTTCGATCTTTCGAGATAGCACCGGCGCAGTTCTGCTGGGCTGCTTGACCTCGATGCACCTAGTATCTTGTAGAGCTACGCCAATCTTAGAAGACATCAGTGACTATACAGTGGAGCGGTCGTACATCGTCTTCCGTAAGAATATCTAGCTTCGATTAGCAGCTGCCCGTGTAATGGCAATCGTACGGCTCTTACCATCGATCAGAGCAGTTTTGGATCCGCTATGCTCGCTCGTCGGACGAGACATCGTCGTCGCCTCTTACCAGGTTGAGTGAATGCACTGCGAGAGCGAACATGGCTATGGTAGAAATGAACGAGAAGCGCGTTCCAGTCATGGCTACAAAAGGGGGATAAGGAAAGCGCTTTGGCAGGTTAGTCTTCTGCATGTGGACGGGAGAGGTGCTGCATGTGAAAGAGGGAGATATCGGCAGGGCTGGCTTTGCGCACGTGACCCAGACTCCCCAACAAACCCCGCACCTGCATGTTCCGATGTTCGCAACTACCTTTACGCAAAGGACGTCTCCTCTTCCGTCAGAGCTGGACATACTTTGGACTCAGAGAGTTCAGCATTCTTATGCTATGAAAGTGAAAGGGGTGGCCGATCCACTGGCTCCGCTGAAGGATTCGCTGGTACTCGGCGCTCAGCAACGGCTCGAAACGATGTGAGCGGAACTAAACAGTCCGGCCTGGGAGATGCGGGAGTAAAATGAGGCAGGAGGGGGAGTTTGAAGAGGATACCCGAGATGCCTTCACACGAGGGTCCGCTACCTGACGGCCATGAGGGAGATACCCTACCTCCTTCGAAATTGAACAGCCAGCATACGATGGCGAGAAATGGAGTGGCTTCTGAGAGTCATGAGGAAGACATTCTGCCCCCTTTCGAGACGAGCAGCCCGAATCCGCTTGCGAGAAATGGAGTGGCTCCTGGGGGCACAACAGCAATACTAAGTCCAGGGCTACGAAGTCCGGCAATACCATCCAAGAGTCCCCGTGAGAGCCGGAAGCCTTCCTTAAAGTCGCCTCCTTTGGGAGCGTTGGAGGATGTCTCAAACAATCCACCTGATCAGAATGCGGAGGGGAGTCTAAACAGAGATAGAAATCAACTGGAGCTTAACAAGTTGCATAAGTTTCATTTGTACGAGACTTCAACACGATTCTATCTTGTCGGCAGTAACATGCTGGAAAATCACTTCCGTGTCCTGAAAATTGATCGGACATCTCCGCCAGGCCAGCTGCACATCATTGAGGATGAGATGGCTTATGATAAGACAGAGAAAGATGACCTGATCAATACTATTGAGGATGGAAATAAAGCTACCGGAGGAATCAAGCTCAACTGCACCATCTGGGGTCTCTTAGGGTTCATCAGGTTTACAGACGCTTACTACATGCTGGTAGTTACGAAAAGACAGCAAGTAGCCATGGTCGGCGGCCACTACATCTATCAGATTGATGCAACAGAGCTTGTCCCACTTACTACCGGCTCCAGCACGAAGTTCGCCCGGGATCGAAATCCGGAAGAAGTACGGTACCTTGGTATTCTCAACAATCTTGACCTGTCCCGTTCCTTTTATTTCAGCCCTTCGTACAACATCACCCGCACTCTGCAACATAACATCATCCGGGAAAGGCAGAGCCTAGCACAGGGGACGCCTTATCTGCGTCAATACGATCTGAATCATATGTTCGTATGGAACCACTACCTTCTCGATCCTGCACTACAAGGATTCAAGAATCCGTACGACTGGTGTGTACCAATCATTCATGGTTTCGTTAATCAAGCATCGCTCGACATTTACGGTCGCCGTGTGTACATCACAATCATCGCCAGACGATCGCGCTTCTTTGCCGGTGCACGGTTTCTCAAGCGGGGCGCCAATGATTTGGGATATGTCGCGAATGATGTCGAGACAGAGCAGATTGTCTCGGAAATGGTCACAACGTCCTTCCATGCTCCCGGTCCTCGTCTTTACGCCAATCCCAGTTACACGGCGTATGTGCAGCACCGAGGCAGCATACCACTGTACTGGACTCAGGACAACACTGGTGTGACCCCTAAACCAGACATCGATCTTAACCTCATCGACCCCTTCTATTCAGCCGCTGCTCTACACTTTGATAACCTGTTCAAGCGATACGGCTCACCAATATACGTCCTGAACCTGGTTAAGTCGCGGGAACGCATACCGAGGGAGTCAAAACTGCTGACTGAGTATGTCAATGCTATCGACTATCTGAGTCAATTTCTCCCTCAAGAGCATAAGATCATCTACAAGGCCTTTGATATGAGTAAAGCATCAAAGACGCGAGGCCAGGATGTAATCGGAACCTTGGAAGATATGTCCCACGACATCCTCAAAGCCACCGGGTTATTCCATAACGGAGATGCTGAGACTAAGGAGCCTACTGCTCAGAACGGCGTGTGCAGAACGAACTGTGTCGACTGTCTGGACCGGACAAATGCGGCGCAGTTCGTGATAGGAAAACGTGCACTTGCGCTGCAGCTTCAAGCATTGGGTATCAATTCAAGTACCTATTTGGATTTCGACACCGATGCCGTGGATCTCTTCACTCATATGTTCCACGATCATGGCGACGCCATTGCTGTTCAGTACGGCGGCTCACATCTTGTCAATACTGTGGAGACGTACCGGAAGATCAATCACTGGCAAAGCAATTCTAGAGATATGGTTGAAAGCCTCAAACGGTACTACAACAATTCATTTCTGGACGCTCAACGGCAAGAAGCATACAATCTGTTCCTGGGTAACTATGTGTTCACACAAGGACAGCCGATGCTGTGGGATCTAGCGACTGACTACTACCTGCACCATGCTGACCCGCGGATGTGGTCTCAGAAGCAGCATAGAAGCTACATCAACTGGTATACCCCTGCTCATCTGGCCCGAAGAACCTTACCTCCAGGGGTCGACATTGAAGCTGATCGACCTGACGAAGTCATCTCCCGGACTGATAACTACTGGGCCGAATACTACAAACCGAGAGCTGTATCTTCCTTCCTCAAGATCTTTTCTTACCGGATGACCTCGAACCTCAAATACCTGCCGCCATCATCCACGCACTCTACCAGATACGATCTTAGTCCATTTCGTGTACGAAAGACCTACAGAGCTCATGACTCGCCTGACAAAAAGTCCGCCCGGAAAGGTGTTACCATTCTAGAACCACACCTGGAAACTGATGGACCGGAAAAACAGGCGGAGAAGCGCTCATCACTTGTCGAGGACTGGCTCAATCCGCAAAATGGTCGTAAGGCACCCGTGACGATACATAGTATTCTCCAAGACCCACATTTCGAGACTGGGTCCGTTCCTGCAGACTACCCCGCATCAACGAGTTTCAAGCCGGCAGATAAAAACTTGATCAATCAGTGGACCCTGAAACAGTTCTACGAAAACTCCCTTAATCCGTCCGTGACAGATATGGAGGCCAAAGAGTATCGGCGTTACGTGGACCATCCGCAAACCCTGCCCCTCGTCGTTTCGAATGAAGAGCCTGATGACGATGCCTATCTCAACTTCTTCGATTACACGAGCATCGGCAAAGGCGAAAAGGAGCTCGAAGTCAGCGAGGATGATATTGCCGACTTGTGGGACTTTCTTACAGTTGCGGAGAACCCTCTGACGGTGCAGGAAGAGGATGGTGAGAGTAAGAGGTACAAGGCGTATAGGCAGTGGTTGAGAGGGAAGAGCTTTTTTAAGCAGAGTAAGGTTGATCCGGAGTATAAGACATGAGCTGCGCAAGGACAAAAGGAGCATCATGACTACTACGCATCCGCATATTCTCGAGAGTGAAAGAGTACGAAGCGATTGCAGCACGATTTGTGCATGCCCTTTGTAGAACCCTAAGAAGTTGCCTTTCGCAATCGATTCATGGCGAAAAGGCCTCGCTCCTCGATTCGAGACTTCCACGTTCCCGATCGCTGGGCGGGCCCTTTTCGCTCATAAAATCGATTGTGAAAGGCACCTTTCTAGGGTTCTACAAAGGGGATGCAACAAATCGTGCTGCAAGGGGGTGGAGGCAGCAGGTAGTTTCCAGCGTTGAATTCATCTTCACCACTCGGAAGTAGTGGTCGAAGGGGCACGATTGTTGCAATCCTCGGACAGTGGAACGATGAATTCCACGTGTTATTTTTCCGTTCCGCATTACTATGTACATCCGCTCTAAAGGGTCACGTCAACGAAGGCCGGTTGCCGTGACGGCTTACAATCTGCGGCTTAGTCCTGCTAGAACTCATAGAAGTCGAGAGGCTATTTTTTACCATGCCCAAAGCTACTAGGACTGCCATTGACTTACATTTCGATGATTGTCGAGAGTACCGTGGTGCGAGTTGGCGATGATGTCATTCGCGTTGAGGGATGTTTCGGTCTCTGAGAAGAGTCCTTCCATAGACGACATCTGCTTAATAGCGAGATAATGACCACGTCTGCCCCGGCTGTGAGGCGGAACTTCGTTGTTTGGCTGCTACAGTAACAGCTCCGCACGCGGTGATGTACAGAATCTCCCGGCTTTGGTCTCGACTTCGAGCCGCACTCAGCACGAACACAGACTACAGCAAACCTCCCTCTGGCCTCGCCTGGCGCTCAAATACCCTCTTCATCGTCAGTACTGTGGGCATCGGCCTCTTTACCGACCTCTTCCTCTACGGCCTCGTCGTCCCGATTCTTCCCTTTATCCTCGCCGACCGAGTCCACCTCCCTCAATCTGCGATCCAGTCGCACGTCTCCTGGTTGCTTGCTGCCTATGCAGGTGCCAGCGTCCTGTTCAGCCCCTTAGCGGGTGTCATCGCAGATAAGAGAGTACGCGGCAATTACCCTTTCTGCTCGGATTGACGGCTTTGCTGTGCGCCACGGTCTTGTTGTTCCTGGCTCAACATGTACCAATGCTCGCAATTGCAAGAGTGATGCAAGGAATAAGTGGAGCGGTGGTTTGGACAATTGGATTGGCGTTATGTTTGGACACTGTGGGATCGAAGAACCTGGGGAAGACAATTGGCTCCGTATGTTGGCCCGACTGCGTCTCAGTCCCCTGCTGACGTGCCGTGAAGATCTTCGCATTCATATCAGTCGGTCAACTTGCGGCTCCTGTTCTTGGCGGCGTGCTCTACGAGAAGGCTGGATATCCAGGGGTATTTGGCATTGGGTCCGCGATATTGGCGTTGGACTTTATCATGCGGCTTCTGATTATCGATAAGAAGACTGCGGCGAAGTACGAGAGCTTCAAAGCGGATCAGCAAAATGGTCATGCGAACGGAAATGCCAATGGCGATGCAGGGGACGAAGCCCAGTCAGACGAAAATGAAGAAAGCCCACTGCTGCCGGATAAAGAGCAGGAGAAATATCAGATTCCAGATGGTCAACCTGCTATTATACGCAAGGCACCTATTCTGTACTGCTTGAAGGATCCCAGTCTACTCACTGCTCTGCTGGTAAGATTCCATACCTAACCGCGATTGCTTTGGCAGCGCAAACCCGGAATCCGTCTCTCCAAGTACTAAGGGTTATAGATTGCCTTTGTCCAAGCAACAACCCTCGCAACCTTCGATGCCACAATCCCTACAGAAGCTCAATCACTCTTCGGGTTCGATTCTCTCAAGGCCGGCCTGCTTTTCCTTCCTGTCGCAGGATTCAACTTCATTGTTGGTCCCATTGCCGGCTGGGCGGTCGACAAATTTGGAACCAAACCAGTCGCTACCTTAGGCTACGCCTACCTCGTACCCATGTTCACCCTCCTCCGTCTGCCTCACGCCGCCCATGACGACCCAAAAACAGAAATCATTAAATACTGCGTCATCCTCGGCCTCTGCGGCATTGGACTCGCCATCATCGATGCGCCCAGTATAGCGGAGGCTGGAGCGGTGGTAGAGAAGTGGCATAAAGCGAATCCGGAGATGTGTGGGGAACAGGGACCGCATGCGGTGCTCTTTGGGATCAACAGCATGGTGTTTTGCGCTGGATTGGCGCTGGGCCCGTTGATTGCGGGCTCTTTAAGAGAGAAGATCGGGTATGGGAATATGAATGCTGTCGTGGCTGGTATATGTGCTGTCACGGCATTCGCGAGCTTCATGTACATTGGAGGAAGGCCTAGGGTGTTGAAGAGAGTGGGATTTGGTTAGAAAGAGCTTCACGTAAGCGCTCACTCATCTTATATCACCAGATATTGCGCATGCGGGAGGACGATAAATGGAATTCAGATCTGGCCAACGCGACAAGGCGTTATCCCCTTGCTCGCGGAGCTTTGCAATCACGGAGAAAACCTAATGAAGCCTTGGAGACCAGGAATGTCTGAAGCAATCCGCTTGGGGTTTATGCTAGGAAGAGCAGCCTGTGTCTGAAAGGGATGATCTTCCATAAGAGAAGACACGGCTTCAGCAGTCGCCAGAGGAAACCAGCTTCTTCGCCGCCCATGGCCACGGTTTCCATCATGTCATCATGGTGTCCACCACAACACACAAAAAGTCCTTCCGCTCTTCTTCCGCTGCTCCGCACCGACCTCCCACCAACCCTAACGCCATGCGAGTCCCACCTTCCCTCCCGAAGGATCGCCCTCCCCCGGAAACTCTCAGACAACACTGTTGGGTCTTGCTAGGCTGTACAAGGAGCTCGAAGCACTATGGAATCCCAGGCTTAAACAAATCGACATCATGAATGCCCGCTGCGTTGACATCCCTCGGAGAGATATCAATCAGCGCTAACGGGCAAAACTCAGTCAGGGGCCGATGTCAGCGACTCAGCACCGCAATAAGAGCAGGCATATCCGCGACCTGGCTAACGAACCCGCTCACAGGAAGAAGCCAACAAGAGCGGTCAGCACCAGACGGCTCACACACACACAGTTGTGCAGTTGCGTCGTTCGCGAGGCAGCGACAGCAACGTAGCCATCAGCATCACGTTAATTACGGTGCTGCATAATATTTATATAGATTATCATCTTCGCACATCACCTGAATCTGCGCATACACGGCGATAAACCTCACAGCTAATGCTGATGGTACACGGTCGGTTTGGTAATGCACAGAGTATTAACGGTGATGAAGTGTATGAAAGCGTCCCCGGAGGACCCCATGAGGGCTGCGCCAAACTGCTTGCCAATCCGGTGTCACCTGAAGATTCCATAGTAACGTCGATTTCGCACGCCGCGATCATATCGGTCGCATCACCTATTCATCGTCAAACTCATTACTTTGACCTCCCTCTTAGATTTCAGACTCCGCCATCAAAGAATTCAGCAAGTGTGCCCGCGCTCGAGCAAGTTCTGGCAGGCGTCTCTGATCCAATAATTCAATGCGAGCACGGTTATACGGGATCCGTCATCGACTTCAGCTCGTATTATATTACAACAGAATATCCACATTCTCGATTCAATATCATACTTCATCGCCCGCTACTTAATATCGACGGAGCGGACTGTTGCACATCAGCGTCGGACAGCGGCATTTGCCGTCTTTCAGTAGCTAGAAACATATTGCACAATTCGCTGATTTCGCACGAGCCATATCTACGAAGCATCACATGGCCATCAACATTGTTTACGCCCTCCAAGCACCTCATCAAGCCAACCAAAGACAACCTCATTCATGAGAACTGCAGCTCCAACCTGACAATGCTCACCAGCCCCGTCCACGGCCCTGAACAAATGGTACGTCGCCAGTTTGCCCAGCGCCTTCGCCACCTCCTCCGCTTGGCCCTTGAAAAACTGCTCATTTTCCGCCGCACCCACAAACACCGGAACCTTGACTTTGTCCGTCAGCCCATCCATGGTCATCTCCTGTGCTTTTTTGAGGAAATCAAAAGGGGACCTGATATTGAAGCTCCAAAGACCCTGGTCAACGCCCCATCGTAACTCGGTAGGCGTGCCTGGTGTGGCCAACGCTCCATTCACCGCTGCGTCCAGCGCAGCTTTATTGCCGGAATTGTACAGGGAGACCAGAGCTGGTGGGAGCTGGCTCAAGAACGCTTGCCCGGCGCTGTAAACACCATCGATCGCCACGACAGCGGCTATCCGGTGCTCAAAGGCCGCTGCGCGCGTTGCCAGCCATCCACCGAAGGAGTAGCCGAACAAAGCCACTGCCGACATGTCCACGTCAGGACGCGTAGAGAGGTAGTTGACGACGGGCGTGACTACCTTCTCCCATTCGGTGATGAAGCCGAGGTTCTGGTCACGGCGGACGGTAGGCTGGCCGGGTCCTTCGTACGTGATGACGTTCCACCCGCGCTCCAGGGCCGCGAAACCGTTGACGTGTAGCATCTCTTCCTGAGAGCCGTCGTAGCCGTTGCCCACGATCAAAGTTGGCCTCCTTCTTCGCGTCCCAAGAGGGTCCACGGCGTAGAAGATTGCAGGGATGTCGAAACCGTCTCCTTTCAGGGTCACGCGCTGTCCAGGGACCGGTAGCAAAGCAAGCGCTTGGTTGAAAAGAGCCGTCTGCTGAATCCACAAGTCCGTTATCTGCGGGTCATCCCAATTGCCGTGAAGGTAAAAGTCAGCGGCGCGGTAGTAATTCGAGGCTGCGAAAAGCGCATCCCGTGCGCTGACAGGATACCGCGTAGCATTCAATCCCTGAACGTACGATCGGACTCGGTCGGCGCGAGCACGGAAGGCCGAGCTGAAGCTGCTGAAGTTTCCTGGCACGATTTCGTCGGCGGTGGTCAGGACTTCGGCGACGTCGGACCCGCCGTAACGGGCGTGAGCTAGTACACGCAGGATCTCGAAGTGGAAGGAGGAGTCGGAGCTTAGCGGAAGGACGGCGGGTGAGGCAGGCTGGGCGGCTGACGAGTAGACGAGTTGGAGTAGGATGGCAGTTATGGCTGTGATTTGATTCAATGTGTACATCTTGAAAAGCATTCTGTTCTTTGCTGTCTTAACAAAAGCAGTGATTGCAAATTGCTATGTTCTGGCACCATCGTTTTATACGTGAGCTTCCAAAGCCAACGGCCGTAGGAGTCGGCGCTCCTTCGCATATCATCCTGTACGCGTAGCCGCTATGTTTCCGTCGGTCTGATATGTTTACCGTTTACCAACCTTCTTTCGTGCCCTCTTTGGGCGGCGCCATACTATTCTGCGGCCTAAATTGTAGGCGCACGCACGTACCAGTACGCAACACGACGTCGAGGTGCACTCGCTGCGCCGCAATGCTTGCCAGACCGCGAGTTTTGATGTAACCTGGATTTGTTCTTGATCGAGTGCGCAAGGTCTACTTCATTAGGCAATACTGTATGACAATGACTCGCCGCCACTGAGTCCCCTGCACAGCCACCACTCCTAACCACGCCTAATTAGGTACCGTGCAGTCACTGAGAAATACCAGGGTTCACGCTCGCAGGTTGGCTCTACCATTATTTCTTCTTCTCTGCGTCGCCTGCTGCCTGTCTAGCTGCAGCCTGATATCTCAATTTTTGCTCGTTGTGCGACAAATATTCTTGCAAATTGGTACAGTACAGAATACGCCAGAAACATGTCTAGCGTTGGATATCACTTCCCATCTATCTCTGTCCCGCCTCAACGCCAGCTTGCCCCATCGCCAAAAGTACATGTCTGACAAAGACGAACTACAAGACTTCCGGCAGTGTCTGAAAATGGAGCATGCACTCACTCAAAGCCGTCATCTCCAATGCCTGACAGCCGAGACGTCGTTTGTACAGGACTGAGCGGCGCCGTATCCTCAAACGAACTAAGCGGATCATCGACAACGCCAGCGCCAGAGAGGCTCTTCCGATGAGTTCGACTGTCCAGTGTTTCGCTTTCTTCCTGAATAGGCTCCTCGACAAGAGTAGCCTCTTCATCTATCCGATCTCGCATGCCGTTATAACCTTGCTCGCCGTTCCGTACACCATGAATCGCATCCCTCAGTTCTTCCACAAACGCTTGCATGCCATCGAAGGGGAGCGAGCCCGACTTGTCTTCACTTGCCTGCCAATACAGTCTGCTTGCATCGTCCAGACGCTTCTCGGCTTGAGATGGTTTGTCGAGCCGAAGCCAGGCGTCAGCGGCCAATATGCTCCACATAGCAGACTTCCGACGGCGGGCGGCCAGAGTTTGAAGTTGTCCCCTCCCGCTTCGGGACATGAAGCAGGCTGCGACGCGCTCAGTGAAAAGTGCTTGGCCCACGGGACCAACAAGTCTGGTCTCGAGTATACAACATGCCCACCGTGCGGCGTCGTCAGCTGCAGATGAACCACGCAATTTGAGTAGCTCGACACCCAGGGCCAAAGTCCGAAGCGCGTAATAAGGAGCTGCGCAGCGCGTAATGTACGAGTAGCTTGCAGTTTCCAGCTCCTGATCGATGTTCTCCGTTCTCGTCTTCGAGGACAGCGACTGCACATTCAGCAACGTGGTTATGGCCGCCATTTCATTAACGCCGGCGTAGTATTTCCAGGCTTTGTCATTGTTAAAGTCCGTTCGAAGCAAATCGTAGGTGCTCTGAGCGAGTTTGAAATCTCGCAGCATGAAAGCATAATCTGCGAGCTTGCGCATAACAGCTTCCGACGTGTCAGGCCGGTAAAAGCCCTGCAGGGAGTCGTAGTTACTGCCGGAGTTGGTGGAGGTTCCCAGAGGATTCGTAACGCCGCGCGAACCGGATCCGAAGGGCGTCCATCTTTTCGACAGGGAAACGAAGCGGCCGCTGAGTCCACGCCTTTTCGAGGCTACCTGATCATTCCACTTTGCTATGTCCCTCTCCATGTTGGGTACGATGGATTGGGTAACCATCTCACGGATGAAGGTCTTGATCGACGTGACGTCCGACTCGAATATATAAGGAGCGGTATCTTCAAAGTCCTCCGATGCCTCTGCCCATGGTTAGCTGCAAGGAAGCTTGTCATTGAGATTCCTGTAGTACCTCGTTTACGTATCTCGGCAAGCTCTTCAGCCGCAGACACCCACTCCGGCATCGGTAACCTTACGCTGTCATCGTCTGTGGGCACACAATGACTGCTTCGTAACCGCAAGAGGTGGCAATGCAGCCCAAAATGCCGTTTCATCTGCTCATAAAGTGCTGTTGACTTGGCTATATCGTCATGGTCTTCATCGTGGACAAGCACGTAGTATCTCAAGTAGTCATTGTTAACCCATTGTGGTAGCCTGTGATCACCCGCGTTCGTAACAGCATAGAGCCGCCGTAATTCCTCGATCGGCGAAGGGGTCTGGGAACTTATTGCTATTATGCAGGCGATGGGATGAGAGAACGTCTCATGTGGACTCATTGGCAAGCCTGAAAGCAGTCTCCGAAGGTACAACGAGTAAAACAATGACGTGGGTCCAGGCGAGTTTGTTTCCACTTCTTTATGATTGATGTAGTCTGTAACGAGCGTGTTCGAGTGAATCTCGGAATACGCGAGGTGGCGGTCGACCGCATGCTCAATTTGCGATACATCACCGCCCGTCCGGAGCCGTGGAGGTATGGCATTCGCACCATCTAGGCTATCCCGAATGGGTCTTTTGCCCTCTGAGCTGCTCCGGTTGGCCTCTGCCAGCCACGGTGTCTCAAGTCCGTCTCTTAACCCGGTAAACCGTACGCCGAAGTCTTCCCAGGTTCTACTAGCGCCATTACTGTCTCTTACTGTCACCTTGCCTTGCACACGCTCACCAAATGGTCGTAAGAGGGCCAACAATCCACCCGAAACACCCTTAGTTGTTATGATCTGTTCCGTATCCGGCGAGGCATAGACGGCGATGTGCGGTACGAACGCTCCGAGGATAAGATTTCTCAGATCATCTTCGCTCTTTGGTTGCCCATCCAGCGGCGATAAAGCACCGGGTGTCTGGGTGCTTCCAGGTGAGAAAACGGAGCCCCCTGTGACAGCCGCCGGCGGGGTGCCCTGCGAGGAGCTGGGTCGAGAGGAAAGGGAGGAAGTGGAGGCAAAGAGGCTCGAGAGTGAGGCATTAACCCGTCGAAAAGGAAGGTATGGAAGGGAGGCGGAGGAAGAGGATTCCTTCTCTGCGTTACGAGTCTTTGGTAGGACTATCGAGGTATCGCTCTCGGAATACTGCGGTGACTGTAGGAAGTGGGCATCAGGAGGAGGGTTCATGAGAGCCCAAAGCCGCGCATGGGATTGCGGTCAACGACGCCACCCATAGGCTTCTCGCTCGCAGCTGATGATTGATCCTGACATAGAACGAAGTGATGCACATTGATATCTGCTGTCTATGATCGCGCGGTATTCGTGGCCAAAGGACTTTCAACGAGATCTCAAAGGTCGAGACGAAAGCCGAGGTTTAGCCGTGCTGCTTTACAGCACCATATAAACTTTGCCGCAGCTGTGAACATCTGCTGACATTAACTTATTCGCATTCTGTCCTTAGAAAGGGGCTATGCAATGTACGCTAAAATACAGTCAGCGCGGTCAAGGGAGTACTTCTAATTCCTCCCATGAAGTGTCTTGCATAATAACCGCATTCACTCCGCCGCCAGGACGGAGGGTCCCAAGATCACGATATACAAGAGGACAACGTAGGGTCATTGTCATTCCAGGTCAACAACTCGTTCCCGTGCGTTGTACTGTTCACTTCCGGGCTACCATTGCTCTAGTAGCGCAACTGTAATCTGTATCGCGGCAGGAACTGGATCTATTCTGTGATCCCAGCTTCGGCATTGTCTTGAAAATCTCACGGCGTCCTGCCCATGTATCGCTTCAGTTCAAACGACTTTTTGGATGCTGTTGCCCTTCGCCGCACGCTTGCTTCTACCGGGAAAGAAGACAGTCTGGACTGATTTCCAACTTTATCTCTGAAAGTGAAGTGTAAAAATATTATCTGTCGTCAATAACATAATTTGTATCCACCGAGCTTCACCATTAGCAGTATGCACAATGTCTAGTCAAAGTATCACACAGAAGCGCCGCTCAGCGTGCGATCGCTGCACACTACAAAAGCTGCGATGTAATAAAAGTCTTGGCAACAATGACTGCGCGCGGTGCATAAATGCTGGTGTCTCCTGCGTCTTCAGTCCCTCGATACGTGGCTTTCGACCACGGTCGATGAAGAACGTGAAAGGAAGGGTACACGACTTGGACAAAATTGCTGAAGCTGGGACGAATGGTTAGTCTCCTTGATCCGAATACAACCGTGTAGCCTTCCTAGGGTTACTAAGTCTCTCCCCCTAACCAGATATTGACCTAGATCTCTTGCGGAGGCACGCGCCGTTTCAGGTTAGCTCGACGTCTGACTCTGCTGCATTGCCGCTGGAAGGTGACGTCCCTAGCTGCTTTGACAACTTTGCACTGGACCAGGAGGATGTCGGCATAACTGGACAGCTGCTAGGAAGCACAACGACGAAAACTAATCAAGGCGTGCTCGCCGAAACAACCGCGTCTTCGGTCGAGATCGACACCGCGACCTTGTATTCCGGTACTTCTGTGGGCTACGGTTTCGGCGATAATGCGGCAGAGAATTTGTATTTCTATGAATCCCAGATCGAAAGCAATCTAACAGTAAAATCCCAACGATTTTCGACAGAGTCACTCTCACCCTCCGCAGCGATGACTCTACAATTATCAGAACTCTCTGTCAACCTCTGCAAGCATGCTACAACAATTCCTCCCATGTCTATACATCAAGTCGATCCTCTCCTGCTGCAACCAAACCGTACATTGCTGGATGGCGACAACATCAACCGACACGAGGATTATACAATCGCAGCACACCAATCTGCATTTTCGCTTGACCAGACACTACAATTTAGCCAGGAGCTCGTTGACTTATACCCGGCTTTTATCAACACCCTCATTGTAGGCGAGCTAACACATCGTCCAACTGTTAATTTTGGAAACTCCAACGTCCTCGTCACTTCAGACGTTGTATCCTCGTGGATCTGCGGAGCTCCTGAGGATCCCCAAACTATAAATAGCTATTCAGCCTCAACTTATCATCACCGAGTCGATCACGCCTCTGTGCATCTCATTCTTTCGTGTCATTACCGTCTCCTCGATATCTGGGATCAGATTTTCCGCCATATACATGCCATCTTTGACCAAGCGCCAAGTCAATTTAGTCATCGTTGTTCGAAGGTGCAAGTCGGGTCTTTTGTACCAACATCATCGTCTTCGGTTGTGGCCCTGCAACTAATGCTAATTAAGAGTCTGGCGATCGGGCTGCTAGATGGAGTTCGTGCTTTAGTGGATCAGCTTACAATAAGGCCCTCGACACACCGCGATGAAGCCACCCTCTCCGCTAGTGAAGCCGTGATGACCCAGGCTCGCGAAATGATAGACAAGCTAGATCTGATTCAGCAACGTCATCAACTATTCCGATGGGGGGAACGCCATCAAAAATAGTTGAAAAGGTTGAGACAACGAATCTCCGCATTCAAAGCCTAGTATATTGAAACAGCCGATTCGAACTTGCGCATAATAATTCTAGATGCAGAACTCCTCTGTAGAAATGCAGTGGTCCAAAGACGCATACAATACGGATGCTTGGGTCGGCGTTCGGTGACGTTCGGTGACGTTCGGTAACCTTTTATGGGACGAGTTGTTGGCCATTGCAGCTTCGGTGACCTTGCGAAGGCTATACGCAAGCAACTCAAGAGTGCAGATGCCGATTAACTGGAAGATTCTTTTCGTATATAAGCTGTGGGGTCTCCCGTCGGAATCTAAAAGTCTCATGAATCTCCTTCCACTTGCATTTCCGGATTCGTGCAAAACAAGCCTCTAACAACATGTCTACATATCTCGTGACCGGCGCCACTGGTACGCAAGGTGGTGCTGTTGCCTACTCCCTCCTCTCTGCTTCCAGAAAGGTGCACGCCTTCGTTCGCGACCCTTCCTCTCCCGCCTCTCAAGCTCTACATGCCGCTGGTGCGACCCTCTGCACCGGCACCTTCTCAGATGTCTCAGCCCTCAAGGCTGCCTGTCAAGGCTGCGTCGGCGTCTTCATCAACGTCAGCCCGTCGGCGATTTCTTCCTCCGAGTTCGAAGAAGCCAAAAACATCATCTCGGCCGCCAAATCAGCGGGCATAAAGCACGTCATCTACTCATCTGCCGTCATGGTGGGACAGCACGAAAGCTTCCCCAACTGGGACCCGAACTCAATGATGGGGCACTACTTCCTGTCGAAACACGCCATCGAGGAAAAGGTCCGAAACGCAGGATTCGAAACTTGGACGATCCTCCGCGGCTGCTACTTCATGACCAACTTCCTGCTGCCGTCGAGCAACTTCATGTTCCCGGAACTTGCGCAAGCTGGTGTGCTCCTGAGCGCGTACAAGCCCGAGACGCAGAACGCGCTGGTAGATCCCGATGACATCGGAAGATTCGCCGCGGCTGCGTTTCTCGATCCGAAGCGGTTCCACGCCAGAGAGATTGACATTGCGGCGGAGAAGCTGAATATGCGCGAGACAGCGGCGGCTTTGCAGGAGGTTAGTGGGAAGCGGGTTGAGGTGAAATATCATGGAGATGAGGCAGCTGAACAGCTGAAAGGCGTGCACCCGATCGTTGCGAGTCAGCTGCTTTTGAACGAGATTGGTTTCGCGGTTGACTTAGCCAAGGTCAGGGAGTGGGGAATCACTCCGACTGGGTTCAGGGAGTTTCTAGAGAAGCACAAGGTGAGAGCAGAGGAGAGTGTAGGACCAAAGGTTCTTTAAGTGGGTGTTCGGAGACTATGCAGCTAAAATAGTAAGGGAGTTGGCTGAATTTAGTCTCTGAATTCCATTTATCTAATCTTCATATGAGGTAGTATATAACAAAGGTTCGGCCGTCAGCCTCGTGAAAATAGCGCAGATCTGTCATTTGCTGGCTAATGTAAGGCATATTATGAGCGATTATGCAATGAAGAAGCCAACGCTGTATGCCGGCATCATTTAAAGACTAAAGTCTCTGATAAAATAGCGCAAGCCATCTCTGCCGCAGTTGTGAACACCCCCCTGACATAAATTATTCTCATATCCTTCAACTGGGCACGGTTCGGATGCGTCGGGACACTGATTGGAGCCAGGGCACTTGATCGAGTACCGCCTATCTCTCCGATTCAAGAATCCTTTGATGAAGATCGCAATCACTCAAGCGGCAGGACTTCCTATGAAGCGGTATGGGGTTTAATAGTAAATGCACAACGTAGAGTCATTGTAATTATTCGAGGTCGGAGTTTTGTTTGGGCATGTTGCTACCGTAGAGTTTCTCGCTACGCTGAACATACGGTATTACATATGAAGTACCTAGGTAGTGCTTGATATAAAATCAGGTAACCGCTAGACCAAGTCTGATGGTGTGGAGTCTTTATCGGAAAGGAAGCTCTCAGAGGGTCGCGAAGTGGATGCGTCTCAACCATCTTAGGCAACTGCACAGTGCCCATGTTCAGTGCTGAGCATAATAAGGTATGTTTAGCCGCTAACATTGGTGAGCGCGATTAGAGTGGTTAAGCGCTGTAGAATTAGGTGAAGCCTTACTTACTAACGTTATGGGGGTTGTCCAAATAAATATTTAGTGATCAGATCTACGCACCATTTTTTGAATGACGTTCTGAGATATGCGTGCCGTGGGTTCTTCTTGGAACACTCCCTACTCCGGCGACGCAGTGGTTACTTGAAAGTGGCGTAAAGGGTACTTTGAGTGGCGTCAGTGTCGCATTCATGTGTAACTTGACTGTCTTCGCTGTACTCGCCCCTACATGTACCTCCTTTATCCGCTTTATCATTCAGATCCTGCCCCGCTTCTATGCCAAGGATCCCTCGGACCCCTCGCGACTACGTAAAACGGTCTCCGAGGCTCCAAACCCGGCGTTGAATCTACTCCTCTCTTAAAGAGAAGTTCTAGAATAACTCTTTTTATATATATTGAAAGATATGGTCTAATTGGCGAACTCGCGTAGAATTGTGACTTGCTTGAGCTATGGACCTCCAAGGAGCCCAGCGACGAAAGAGCTTTGCAAAGCCTCGGATATGTTCAGCGCTGCAGAAACAACCCCGGTTGTATGCGAGATACTCTTCCCCAGAAAAGTAACATATAGCAACTGTCTTGAACCGGGAACCGGGGTCTGAATCTAGTGAATGACCGCGGATTCGGACTTTGACGCTAGATGCTTACCTGCATCTGGACATGCTCTCCCATGTACTGCACAAAGAGGAAACCCAACTAGCCGTTTCCCTGCATTGCTTCTACCCCGGAAGATATTATTCTAGACTGATCTGGTCAGCGTTGCGCCTCAGATCTGAGCTCCGATGACGTTTTTGTGGGGCTACCGACAGGAGAATCCGTTCCTCAACTGAGAATTCTTGGTCGGTGGAGGCAACGGTTTCCATGTTCTCCACCTTTTCGGTATCAAGCCATCAGCGCCTACCAATGGAAGGATGTAACATGTCCTCCTCACCTTCATAGCGCTCTGCCTGCTCGATAGAGACACCCGCCCTCCATGCAACATGTTCAATCTAGTGCCATGCACGATCATGAAGATAACGATGTCATCGAGTGACGTCGAGTCCGTGCTATTCTTCTTTAGACCAAGGCTCAAAAATGGCTATCAGTGGCAAAAGTTCCTGGCTGCACTCTTCTAACGTTGCATTCGAGCTGGGATAATTCCTGAAAGATGCTCATGACCCCGCCCGACATCTGCTATGGAGTATAGAAGCACCGATTTTGTATACACCGCTGGAAAACTTCCTCGTCCATGCCGCCGGTAAAGGTGTGTCAACGAAGCAAACAAGATGATCAAGTCATGCTTCATAGCCTCCGTCATGCGATACATTGCTGAATAACAACCAGTATCTGTCCGCTCCAAGCAGCGCTGTTGAATCGAAAAATAGACGTTAGCAACTCGAAGACTTCCAGCAGCGATTTGCCGTAGCGGGGTCACTCCCGATCAACCTCTGATGGTGGGTCCCATTAATGGTTCTACTTCATAGTACTTCAGAGCACTTCATCGTAGAGCACGGATATATGCCTGCTGTTGCATAACTTGTTGGGATTTATATCCCTGGCGTCAGCGCCAACGGTCATCATGCCGTGGGGCTCAAGCTCTAGTCTCTTAGGCCTTCTTTTTTCCCAAAAGGGCATAATATGCGTCGACTCCTGGGCATAAAAAGGGCCTCGCTGCAACATCACATCAGTAGCATCTTACACTTCACCAACACACAACTCGCATCATCTGAAAAAGTAGGGGCAAGGTTTAAGCATTCAACATGGCAAGATTCTCCATCGCTGCCCTTGTAACGATTGCATTGCTGTGTAGCGACGTGGTTGCGGTGGGCTCGTGGAGTGGTACACATAGCGGAAATGGCCCAAAACACAAGTCTACGTCGACTACAACGACTTCAACCGCCGACCCTCAGAGCACTTCAACAGCCGACCCTCAGAGCACTTCAACAGCCGACCCTCAGAGCACTTCGACCACCGCCGTCCAGAGCACACCAACCGCTCCAGCTCAAAGCACTCCAACCGCTCCGGCTCAAAACACTCCAACCGCTCCGGCTCAAAGCACTCCAACCACTCCGGCACAAAGCACTCCGACCGCTCCGGCTCTAAGCACTCCAACCACTGTCATCACGATCACTACAACCGCTCCGGCTCCAAGCACTTCAACCTCTATCACTCAGAGCAATCTGTGCGGCAACGCCCAGGGATACTGCTGCCAACCGAACACGGATGGCACCTACAGTACTTGTTACGTGTTGACTGGTACCTCGCCTTGCACCGACACCATCGTCTGCTGCAACAATACCAACGTGAGACGCCCTTCCTCAATTCCGCCTGATATCCCTATGATACTGACCCTAATATAGAGCCTCCAACAATGTACCGGCAACGCCATTATGCAGGCTCCTCCTGCAGCAGCTTCATAGCTCCTGTTACCGCGCCTTTTCATTGGGATAGGCTCACCGCCCCTTCTTCTCTCCAGCTTCGGAAGCCAATCGCGTTGAGCCCATCGGATATGGATAATCCATGGGCGCCGACACTGGAAGCAACATGAGCACATCGGGGATGGCACACTCGTGAAACGGCTTGAGCTCTTCAATGGTCATCTCAGAGGACTTCTGCCTCGCCATATCGCGCTCGCTCCTACTTCCTTGAAGCTCCATCCTTGCTACCGTGTTATGTTAGTCGGAAGACCGTAGTGGGGGTATTGGAATGGAGGCTATTGATCTTGCATTGTATATGTATGTAGGCTGGCGGTTTTTGGATCCGAAAGTGAGCGTCATCTTCCTTGCCGTGCTCTCACTCAGAGTCATAGTAGAAACCCATAGCGTTGCAGCTTCAAATCACACAAGTGTTGCTGTGACGGTTTTCCTTCACTCTACCCCGTGTTACAATGTAAAGATCGATGTACTGCTTTCCATCCACGTACACCTTGCCATCCACCTACACGAAACCAATACTATGGCAGCTAATCTCGTTACGATCAAGCCGATTGTACGTACTGTTAGAAATTCAAATTAAATTATCAATGTTTCGGCGTTACTTTCGATGATTGGCTGATTTACTCAATCTACAAAGGAAGCGGTCGGGAGCGGAAAAGGCCCGCTGGTTTCCGCCCGAGCAAACCTTCGTTGACACATGTCGGTCCCTTGATCATGTTCTTGCAGAAATGACACTGGCCTTAATTAATCAACCTCGCAACCAAGTCATCGGCAGGTCTATGGCGATTAAATAACGTGTGGTGCTGTAGAAATTATCACTCTGCGAAGTTCGACCTGCTCCACGCGTGTGTCTCAAAAATTCGGAAGCCTTATCCCAGGGCTGTTAAATATACGGGCATGCATGAGCAGGCCTCGATGCATTCTCAATATCGCCTTTGCTCTGAATCCTTTGCAAATGGTTAGAGGGCATCCGAATTCACAAGTACCTTCTCTTGCACCGTTGGTCCGCTTTGGAAGTTTCTCCAGTCAAAATATCAAGCACATAAGGTCAAAAAGTCAACGCCCTCCTTTGTGCATGTCCGCACACGCATCCTCTCATCTGCACTCTCAAGATAGGCATTGCCCTAAAAGAAGGAAAGTGGGCGACGATTACCCTCACGCTGTGGAATATCCATCCGTCATGGCTTCGGACTCTTCCGAAGGCCTTCAGTCGGACGGTGACAAGAGGTTAAAGCTTACCCCGGTGGAAGAGACGCTGCGTCGGCTGCTGCTCGATGTGGCCGAGCATATCGAGCAGTCATCACTACCCAGGAATATAGACGGAGCTATGCCTGTACCCACACAGCTTGCCACTGCCAAACTTGAACTCCGCTTCACTGGCGGCTGGGTGCGAGATAAACTTCTCGGGATGGACAGCCACGACATCGACGTTGCCATCAATAAAATGACCGGGTACCAGTTCGGTCTCCGAATCAAAGAGTATCTGGAAACGCCTGGGAACGCGGAAAAATATGGCATCGATCAGAAAGGAACACTGGGCGGCTTACACAAAATCGAAGCAAATCCGGAGAAGTCAAAACACCTAGAAACAGTCACGACCAAAATCCTAGGCCTCGACATAGACCTCGTCAATCTTCGCAAGGAGACTTACAATGAGGACAGTCGTAACCCGCAGATGGAATTCGGTACACCGGAAGAGGATGCCTTGCGAAGGGATGCTACCATTAATGCCATGTTCTACAATTTAACAACAAACTCTGTGGAAGACTTCACCGGCCAAGGTCTCGATGATCTTAAAAACAAAATAATGCGCACACCACTTGAACCGTATCAAACGTTCAAAGACGATCCATTGCGTGTACTCCGGTTGATACGATTTGCAAGCCGGCTTAGTTATACGATTGACGCTGCTGCTGAACAAGCGATGAGCAACGCGGATATCAAAGAAGCCCTCAGAGCCAAAATCAGTCGTGAGAGGATTGGCGTTGAATTGGAGAAGATGCTTAAAGGTAACTACCCGATTGCTTGACCTCGTTGGTTCCCCTTCGCTTGAGATTTGAACCAATGCCCTGTGACGTCGGTACCACCCTTTCGCAGAGAACCAAAAGCCGCCCCTGAGATTAGTCGCGAGTGGGTTGCCTCAGACTCGTGACTGCGAGTTATGTGCTGTATTCGTCCTGATCAGCAGCTAACCATTAGTCTAGGCCCGGATCCGCTCACAGCGCTACAGCTGATAGACAAAATGGGACTGTACAGTACCATCTTCACAGATCCAACCAAAGAAACATTGTACAAGCTCGAAACCGAGAATTGGCTTACGCCGTGCTTCATAGTTAATGAACACTTTGATGGATCGAATGATATGTTCTCGTTACTTGCAAGAGACAGCGAAGAAAAGTACGTGACGTGGATCCTGGCCGCCTTGACACCGTGGGCAGACGCTGCTCAACAGGAACGTCCGAGACCAGATGCCAAGCTGCCGCCGCCCGTTGCAGCGAATGTTGCGCGTGAAGGTATCAAAGCGACCAACAAGATCTGTGACGTTGTAACATCCTCGGTACGCAATGCTGGCGAGATCGCCACGTTGAAGGACCGTATTCTCAGTATGAAGAGGCATCCTCAACGGCGCGTGGAAGGAGATGATCCTTGCGCCCGAGACGTTGTTGGCATGGCGATCCGTAGATGGGGTGCGACCTGGAGGCATCAAGTTGCATATGCCCTTTTCCTGGAGGTCAAAGCCTCACCAGAACTGGAGGAAGGTTGGTCAAAGTCATCCACATAGCATTAAACTTCTTCGATGCTGACCGTCCTTAGAGATCCTCGGCGGCTACTCCACCTTCTTAAATCACATCAAAGACCTAGACCTTCTAAACGCCCACACGCTGAAGCCACTCATCGACGGCAAGCAGCTTGCCAAAGCCCTGGAAACTCCTCCGGGACCTTGGATGAAAGACGCCCTTGAAGTAGTAATGGCGTGGCAACTCCGCAACCCCGGCGTCACCGATCCAGCCGCGGCAATCGAGGAAGTCCGGATTAAGACGGGGAAGGGCCATAACAAGGGTGAGCTCACCAATGCCCTCATCGAACACTTCCTGCGGCTTACCATCCGACCTTTGTTCTCCAAGGGACAGACACCGACAGTCACGTCTCAGGGTCGTAAAGTCACGAGAGCAGTGTTGCCGAAGAAGTACAGTAGCTTTGACTTCGACGAGGCAGAAACCAAAATGTGGAAAGGAAAAGATGGGTACGCTTTGGACTTGCTGCGCTGGGTGCTGCAGAGCTTGGACGAAACGGCAGTGGAACGGAACTGGCCATTGCTTATACCGCCTATACTCACACTCATCGATGATCAAGAAGCGGCGTTCAAAGCTAGAGGCTGTGAGCTGCTCAGTCTGCTCCTCACTGTGACGCCGCCGTCGCTGCTCGCTCGGACTGGACTGGGCGAAGTGATGGAAGAAGCTATAATGCCCTGCACGGCGTACCTACCCACCTTAACCCCAGAAGACGAATCCCATGCACTGCTAAGCGTCGCATATCCTGCCCTCTTCGCGCTTGCTGACGTCCGCTATCCGCAAACCCCAGTACCGGAGGGTAAGCCGAGTCCTGTTCCTCCCGGGAAGGTCAAATACTTGAACCGGTAAGTCGTTGAGCACTATCATGTTCTGCACATTCTGGGAGGGGTGGATAGTCTCCTCCAACTGCCCTCGCCTCCCTGATGCGCTCCGCGAAAGTCATCGCATCCTCGCTCGCCAACCATGACAGACCTCTCCCTCACCCCGCCCTTCTCCTCCCTATCCTACCCCGTCCTCACCCCCACCAAAGCTCTCGCC
>JAGFMK010000158.1:0-65240 GCA_021030975.1 Lichenothelia convexa | reverse complement strand
GTCAACGAACGAGAACCTCCGCGCGGGAGCATCCGCCGGGAATCCCTTGTCTATACCCCAGCGGTAGACGAGACAGCTGAAGGCGTAGGCGCTTTAGTAGCAGTAGACGATCGCCAGAACGTCTAGTATACCCCATATTACGTCACGACCGTGGAGGAATTAGAGACTTAGATAAATAAGGACCCTACTGCTGTGCTGGAGATAATATGCTTTATAAAGAAGACTGCTGAGGATGCGGCAGTGATCGCCAACAACAACGCAGATCAGGTAGAAGCTTTAGGAATAACTATTATCGAGAAGAATGAGGATATTATGAAGTTACAGGCGGTTACCGAATTTATAACAGCCTAGTTGCGCGGCTCCAGCGTCAACGGCCAGGCACCCGCAAAATCCACAATGGGAACTCCCGTCGACTTACCCACGTCGCTAGCGGCAGCTATATTAGTGCTAGGATCACCAGATTTAGGTAGATCAATCCGGCTGTCTGCAAAGCTTCCCGATCCCCCAGTGTTTACCGACGGCAAGGATCTAATAATAGACGATTAGACACTGAGGATGCAAGCAAAGCTCAGAGTCAATTTGGATTACTACCCTATAGAAGGTATCAAAATAGACTACATCAATATATATATAGGTAGTAAGGCGGCTAGGTATCTATCACCTTACATGCGTCACGACGCTTAGAAGATATTTACCGCTAGCTAGGATATATTCAATCACCTGTACCAGATCTACGGAGATCCGAATCGTTACCACACAGCGCTTAGGGAATTCACCTACCTTCACTAAGGCAACAAGGATTTCAACACCTTCTAGGCGGACTTCCTACGCCTATCGGCCGAACTTGATTACAATAAACAAGCACTTATTAAATAGCTTCGGGATAAGCTTTCTATGGAACTTAGAAAGGTAATCGTTGCCGACGCAGACGACCCTACCGATCTACACGCCTTTACCCGGCGCCTCTAGCAGATATCTACTAACATGCGAGAAGTAGATGCCTCAACACCGCGTTTCCTATAACGTCTTCCCGTCCCAGCCGCTGCAGCCACACGACCTACCTTATCGGCGCCTCCCTATATTCTTATTCGTACTCCTACACCGATCCCGCCCTCTCCTATACTTCCCTCCCGTTTTGGTACGCCCCGTCTCTATCGAGCCCCTAACTAGGATCTAGAACGTGAGAAGATGATGTAAGAAGGAAGATGCTTTGAGTGCAAACAGCAGGGTTATATATCTCAGGACTGCCTATAGAAGAAGAAGGCTAGTGATCAGATCTATGCTATAGAAGAAGACACCCCTGAATAGGGAAAAGATTAGCCTCTCCTACTGCTGTATTAAGAGGTTATACACATGTGGAAATTGTATTAGTATCTAAGATACCAGGAAACCTATATTCGGTACTATCGTTTACGGTGGCTGTTAGACTAGGTAGTCAGAAGAAATACATCACTATTTAAGCACTTATTAATACTAGATATACTAGATACGCTTTTATTGATCCTATATATACGCGCACACTTTAAACAATCTGTACCCTATCCGTCCTCCCTATTCCCACACCCCGGAAGATCACTAGATTTGATGGACTCCCCGTACCCGACGTTACACACGCAATCTACCCCTAGATAACGATTCAGAACTACACGACGAATACCACCCCGATATTAATTACGAAGCTAGGAAGCCACCCTCTAATCCTCAGCCTTATATAGATGAAAGCACACGGCGTGCTTATTGATCCTATCAGCGAAATAATACAATTTAGACCGGGATACTACAACTATATAGACAACTTAACGACCTTTATATCCCTAATCCCCATAGATCTGCACACGGCCCGACGGACCGACCCTCCTATATACTCTAAAGAGACGTTGTATCGACTAGAGGCTGCTCACAAACTTGCGGGCAGGCAAATAGGCCAATCAGCGTCGGCCAATTCAGGAAATAGTCCTAAGCCTGCTTCCTGCTCCACCAATCAGAGCCCACCGATCCGCCTATTACGGCACGCGCCGCTAATTAAGCTTAACTTAACGACTATAGAACAGCCAACCGTAAACGAATTGGCTATTAAACCTATCAACATTGCGATAATTGGCGTATAGGGATTCAAGACAGCTAGCAGCATGGCTAGGAGCTAAATCTTCTTAATTAGTATGCGGGAGATCAATGAACAATTGGAACAAGAAAAGCAGTCGTTACTAAGAGAGCTTTCGGAATTTAGAGACGTATTTTCCAAGGAGGCTTCTGATACCCTACCCCCGCATAGAAAGATAGATCATCACATTGTTCTAGAAGGGGAACGGAAAGATTAAGGCTTCTACCCATTATATAGCATGTCACAGCAAGAACTCGTTGAAGTTAAGAAGTATTTAGAAAACAATTTGAATAAGGGCTTTATTACCGCCAGCTCGGCGCCTATGGCGTCTCCTATACTGTTTGTTAAGAAGGCTAACAGCCAGCTACACTTCTATATTAATTACTAGAAGCTGAATGCCATCACGAAGAAAGACAGATACCCCCTCCCATTGATCAATGAAACACTAGCCTAATTGTCCAAAGCGAAGATCTTTACCAAGCTAGATATAAGATAGGCCTTCCACCGAATTTGTATGGCTACACCAGAAGACGAAGACCTAACGATGTTCTAAACTCGATTTAGATCGTATAAATACTTGGTGATGCCGTTCGGTCTAACCAACGGCCCGGCTATATATCAGCACTTTATGAACGACATCCTTTTCAACTACCTTAACGACTTCGCTACGGTATATATAGACGATATACTTATCTACTCAGAACGGCCTGAGGAATATAACGAGCACGTTAAGAAGGTATTATAGCGCCTATAGGAAAATAGCCTACAAGTCGATCTAGACAAATACAAATTTAGGGTTACCAAAACCAGGTACCTAGGATTGATTATCACCACAAAAGGCATCCGTATAGACCCTGCAAAGATTACAACAATTGTCAATTAGGTAGTACCCTAGAACCTTAAACACGTCTAGGGATTTGTTAGATTCTATAGCTTCTACCGATGATTTATTAAGAACTTCTCCTATGTTGTAAAACCGTTGAACAACCTCACCTAGAAAGACAAACTATTTAAATAGGACGCTGCTTACCAAGCCGCTTTTAATGAGTTAAAGAAACGTGTTACCGAGGCACCAGTACTAGCCTATTTTGATCCCAACAAGCGAAGCGTGCTGGAACCAGATGCCTCGGATTATATCACTGGCGGTATACTCTCCTAATACGACGATGACGGCGTCCTACACCCTATAGCCTTCTTCTTAAAGCGGATGCTCCCAGCCGAGTGCAATTACAAAATCTATGACAAAGAACTTCTAGCTATAATCTGAGCGTTCGAAGAATGGCGCCCCAAACTCGAATCCATAGGGGTTCCTATTAAAGTCCTCACTGACCACAAAAGCCTCAAGTACTTTATAACAACAAAGACTCTTTCCCGTCGCCAGGCACGCTGGGCAGAATTTCTATCTCGATACAACTTTATTATTATATACCGCCCTGGCAGTTAAAACGGGAAGGCTAATGCACTTACCTACTGAGCGGGAGACCGTCCTAAGCACAATAATGACGAACGGCAACGCTTCCAGCGGCAAATAGTACTTAAACCAGCCAATCTCGATCTACTTATTTAAAAGGAACTATAGCTTGCTGTGTTAGACGCTGCAGACGCGCCCGATCCCCAGGATGCTATCGATCCCCCGCTTCCGTTGCTCTAGTAGATCATCCAAGCCCAAAAAGACGATCTGTTATGCCAAGAAATCTGAAAACAGCTAGAAGACGGCATCCACCAGTCAAGGAAGATTAGCCTATTAGAGTGCCGTGTTGAGAACAACGTCATACAGTATAGAGAGAGACACCTAATCCTAGAAAGCACTAGCCTCTATCTATGTATAATCCAGGACTATCATGAACAACCCGCTGCCGGGCACCCGGGAGTCGCCAAGACACTCGAATTGGCTAGCCGCCTTTTCTATTGGCCGCGAATAGATGTCAGTATTAAACGATTCGTTAGGAACTGCTATATATGCCAGTGAATCAAGCTATCCCGCTCCTAGTACCAGGGAGCACTCAAGCCGCTGCCAATACCTGAGCGCGCTTGGGCAGATCTATCACTAGATTTCGTCACGGGACTACCTAAAAGCCGGGGTAACAATGCTATATACGTCGTTATAGACCGTTTAACCAAGATAAGACACTATATCGCTTGTTTAACTAATTAAGAAGGCGGTATATCCGCTGAAGCACTGGTATATATACTGATCAACAACGTCTGGAAGATCCACGGCTTACCCCAATCAATAGTATCAGATCGAGGGCCACAATTTATCTCTCTCGTTTAGAAAACGCTCTACCGCATACTCAGAATAGACGCTCGCCTATTAATAGCCTATTACCTAGAGACGGACGGCCAGACCGAGAACGCCAATGCGGGCATGGAACAATACCTTCGCACCTACGTCGCCTACTAGCAAGATAACTAGGCTAATTGGCTACTAATAGCCGAGTTTGCCGCCAATAACTCTAAATCGGCCAGCACGAGGACAATACCCTTCTTTACTAATTATAGGTACCACCCACGAATGAGCTTTGATCTTAGCGCCCAGAATCCCAACCAGACGGCACGGGAACGACTCAGTACTTAAAGAAGCCTAGTACTGGCGTAAAAGATGTCGTCTATTACCGAAGAAGTTAGACAGCAGATACTACTGGCCTAGAAACGCCAAGAACACTTCGCCGACCAACACCGTATACCAGCACCAGCCTACCGGGTGGGAGACCTAGTATAGTTATTGACCAAGAACGTCAAGACCTAGAGGCCTTTAAAGAAGCTAGATCATAAACAAGAAGGACCATTCCGCATCAGACGCCTCATTGGTACTAGCGATTATGAACTCGATCTACCAACCAGCATACACATCGACAACCGATTCTATACTAGCCTACTAAGGCCGGCGGCAGACGACCCGATCCCCAGGCAGATCCCCGTTCCCGCCCCACCAATTATTATTGACAATAAGTCTGAATAGGAGGTTGACGACATTATTAACAGCCGTATCAGCCGCGGAAAGCTCTAATACCGCGCCAGTTGGGTAGATCACCCACCCGATCCAACATGGTATCCAGTGGCAAACTTCGCAAACGCCTAAGACATCCTTAACGAATTCCACTAACGATACCCTAAGAAGGTAAGCCTAACGTCAAAACAAGCTTTATAGACGAAGCTTAATAGGAGGGGGGTAGTGTGACGAATATCGACAGATCTATCGACGGATCAGCGGAAGCAGAGCCGGATAGATAGGAATAGAGGGTAAGGCTGTTAGAGCGGAAGAATAATGTTCCAGCGGCATGTGTTTATATCCCAAATCCACCTCAATAGCTTCCTTTTCGTTACCTTTTGATAGCTTTGTTTAATCTAACCCTATTGACTAAACGTCTGGGTGTTTCTCCTGACAGTCTATAGTATAAGCAGTTCATTTATAATAAAGCCCACCACTATAACACCTTACCTCCTAAACTAAAGTCCTAGCGTCAGCTTTAAAGACACTAATTCTATAATAAATTTGTACTAGCTACATAGAAAGAGCTTAAGGTATTAGAAGGGAATAATACATAGGAATACGTCTTAAAGGGTGAAGCTAAAGGTATAGTATTACCGCTTCTTTAGGTGTTTAAATATAAGCTGGATATAGATAGATACCTTACGAAATTCAAAGCTCGTCTCTATATATAAGGTGACTTACAATTCACTAAATAAGATACCTATACTACTATACTTACTACGAAGTCATTTCGTATACTTATAGTAATTACTACTACTTTTAACCTTAACTATAAGCAGTACGACGTTATTAACGCCTTTACTAACGCTATTATCAACGAAGAGGTGTATTATAAATGCCTAGAAGGCTTTATATAATTAGATAAAGCTCTTTATCTAAAACAAGCTCTTTATAGCTTAAAATAGTCACCTTTACTATAGTTAAATAACTTCTCTAAGACGCTAGAAGCGCTTAGATTTCATACTGTTCCAGGCGTAAACTGCCTATTTACAAATAAGAAGCTCCTTATCTTCTTTTACATCGATAATATTATTATTCTATACACTTATTAAAACTTCTTATATTTTAAGGCTTTTAAATAGAGCCTTCTACGTCGGTATAAGATATACTCTCTTAGAGATCTGAAATAGTTCCTTAGTATATATATCTACTATAATTATTCTAAATAAAAGCTCTAGCTATGCTAGGATTCCTATATCACAAAGATCGCCTCGAGATTCAGCCTCGATAAGGCTTTAAAATACCTAAAATCACCTCTTATTATTAATAATTTATAACTATATAAAGATTACGTAGATCTATAGCAGATCTATACCTTTTAATAGTATATAAGATCACTAAATTTTACTATAATTACTATACGTCCTGATATTTCATGTATCTTATCACGCCTTATAGAATTTATAAAGAATCTATTACCTTTACACCTTACTACCACAGATTATATTATCTTATACCTTACTAGCTTAAAGAATCTAGCACTGGAGTACGCCGGAATTGCTTTATACCCTTTTATTAAGGATGTCTTTATTGCCTTATTAGATACAGCCTTTACTAATAATATTAATACATACTATAGCTCTAATAGCTACCTATTTTAATTATATAGAGGCCCTATTAACTGGCGTGCAGCTAAATAGAAGATAGTTACAACTTCTAGTATAGAAGTAGAGCTCCTTACCCTCTTATTTACAATAAAAGAAGCTATATAGTAGCGTAGATTCTTTAATAGAATTCAGTTTAATACTAAATAGCCTCTTACTATATACTATAACAATGTATAAACTATCTACCTTCTATAGAAGGAGTCACTAAAGCTCGATATACGATTATATTATGTTGATATACACTAGTACTAGCTATATTAGGAAGTATAGGTAGGGAGGATTAATATTAGGTGGATAAATATACTAGATATACCTATAGACGGCTTTATAAAGACTCTTCCACGTTAGAGGCATGAAATGTTTATAACGCAGCTTAATTTAGTCGATGTTACTGCCGTAATTGCCGGAACGGCTTCCTCCTCCACCGCTTCGTCTATCACAACAGCCTTTTGAACGAATTCAGCTTCAGCGTGTACGCAGAAGCTGGGGGGGTGTGTCAGGAAACGGGACGAAAGCTGTTATCACCTGATTTACTAGTTAGCGAGGTCACGTGCACTGGAAGCTCTATGTTCTTCCGCACTCATATTCTATATAGAACAATTCAATCAATCAGACGATTCCTGTGTGCACCCAAACAAGCCTCATTTGGCTGACAGGTTAAGAGAACCTTTTTTCCACATTGTAACGATGGCAAGGACGAGCACCATTCTCACAGCAGAGCTACAAAGAATGTGGGCGGGGCGGCTCGTCATCGTCAAGCCTGGAATCTACATGATGATGTTAGTAGACGAGACGGTCACTCGCCCACACCCACAGATCTCAGGGAAGTGATCAGAAATGTTAGAAGAATATGCAAACCGCAAGCCATGATGGTGTGAGTGCCGTGATGATGATGATACTCTAGTCGGTATACGCACTGTGAGGACAACGTCGATGGTGGTGACTTTCACTACACAAGAATCGAAATATGATGATGGGGGGTAGAAGTGCTGATGACTGCGTTTCCTCCATAGTGATACGCCCAGGCCTCGTGGAGCGTAAGCCGCTTGCATATCAACAAAGTACCGAACAAATTCTAACGGCGATGAACTGGCATTCCAGCATTGTGTCACGGGTAACATCCACAATTTATTTGACATTCGTGAAGTATTTAAAGTATCAATCCAGATAGTTGCAAGCTCTGTTTACTTCAATTCGGAGCAGATGATTTGCTTTCAGGAGTCATTCACAGCGCCCTACTGCTGGACGCTCTAGCAATGTTCTCTCGCGGTTCTTCGGGTCAAACGCTGGAGACATGACGAGCCCGTTCAACTCGTACCTTAAGTTTTGCCGGCGCGCGACTGGCTGAAAGGCGTGCGAGTAGAGGTATTCCATGCGAGCCGCCGAGATTGAAACTCGCCTTTACAGGAAGCTTGAAGGTGCCCAGCGAGGCAGCTACATTGAGACTGGTGACTGTGGGACTAAGATATTGCCGACCACAGTACGGCGATGGTAGCCTGGCTTTAATGTTGCAAAGGCACCCTTGGCCGCCTTGGGGCTCCGTTATACTGATGGCTGAGACACGTAATCCTGACGGTCGAAGCAAAGGTGTGGTAATTCATAACCCTAAGTTGTCTGCCGGATACTGACGAACAGTGCGGAGAGTCGTGAACCTTCCGCACTAGAGTTCATCCCATGGCCGTACAACGGAGCGATTGCTTGATAATTGCACCCGTTGTCGTCTACGGTGCTGAGCGTAGGAGTTCAAAGCGAGACCTCCGTAAGCTCTGAGCTCTGTTGTCACTCCGCTAAAAGAGTTTCCGGCAGTTGTTCGATAGGATTCCACTACCATGCATCGTGTCCATGGTGCAACAGAGGGCACATGCTATCTACGTAATAAAGCGTCCTTTCCGGATGTCTGACTAAGCATCAATCTCTGGCATTCTTGGTGCTTTGCTGTAGTCCTCCAACTCCATTTGCAGTTGGAAGCTCAGACTTTTCCGTCAGTCTAACTGACTTCATGAACATGAAGACGGCGAGCGCGAGGAGAACCTTCATACCGCCACCAAGCCAGTACACAACAATCATGCCGGCTGTTGACCGCTGGATCCAAGCTCCAGCTATCGCTCCACCCAGCTGCAGAATCGCCGCAGCAAGCCTCCGATTTCTTTTGACATTGTTCCATGTGAAGAACTTCACGTCGCCGGCCAGATCAGCGTACGTGCTGGTCAGCACGGTCGTCGGAAGCTCGTTGTAGCCCAGCAACCTTGAGGTGGCGATCTGCGATCCAAAATTAAAGGCGAGAGCCGGGATAACCACAATAATGTCAACATCCTCTGTAATGCGGGAGTTTGTTTCCCTGAATGTGTTTGTTGGAGCAATGTTGCCGGTGGCCAGGCCGGCGGAGAGCAGGATGAGGCAGCCTTGAATGAAGAAATTCATGGTCACTGTTATGCGCCGGAGAGGCCCAACAGCGCGTGAAATAACGAAAGTGACCACAGCGCCCACGATGAATGATGCGACTGAAACGAGAGTTGTGAGCCAGGCATATGGCTGGCCGGTAGGGAAGTTTGCAGTACTGAGACCGAGAATGACAGTGTTACCTTAGTCCCAATTAGCGTTATGCTCCGAGGATCAGTTTCCAAGGCGCCTGCCATTCAGCTGGAACGATGCTACACGGATTTCCTTCTATCACGCCTGCTAGTCCAGGATATTTTCATGTTGTCACCACCTTTGTATATGTTTGTTCTCGTCATATCTACGGTGCAATATTCCTGTGAAGGCGCGGTTGTACTACTGCTCTTATTGAGCGGACTTTCGCTGACGAGTTTTGCTACGGCGATTTTTCCATTGCATAATTGTTGGTAGGTCTACTCACCGGTTTGCATGCCAACGAAGGCGAAGTAGTTGTTGAATGTGGCTGCATCCACCATGCCAGTAATGAAGCAACATAACAAAAGAGCGATATCCCCGAACTCTGGAGTAACATCGCCCAGGACGAAATGCTTCACAGACATGTTCCATAGGACCCTCTCAAACAATCATCAAGTTGCTGTCTAGAAATTCACAGTACCGAGAGAAAAATAGGATACATCTTTGACTGCAAACCCCCCTTGAAGACGACATTGTTGGGATCTCTCAAAGATTTTTGAAACTTTCGTGCGTCAGGATGAGTAAGCATGCACGTGCAGACGCACCCAAACCGCGATTCAACTGTGACACCACTTCGATCAACGGCACTTGAGCAGGCTACAGCATCTGCGCAAACTCCTCGGCGTATGGCAAACCAAACAGATTCACCATGCACGTAGCCATGTGGCCCGAATCTGGTGCTCCGCGAGGCACGAAGCGGAAAGCTGACGAGGCGCAGCTACCGGACGAAGCTCCGCGCAGAATCAGGGCGCTTGATCAGGATGTAGTCAACAAGATCGCAGCGGGCGAGATCATCGTCGCTCCCGTTCACGCCCTCAAAGAGCTCATTGAAAATGCAGTCGACGCCGGCTCTACCGCTATCGAAGTGGTTGTTAAAGACGGCGGCTTAAAGTTGCTTCAGATTACTGATAATGGACATGGCATCAACGCAAGTACACATACCTATATTGCCAGATCTGTCTAAACTAACTCTAAAGTAGCGTGATGATCTACCCATTCTATGTGAACGGTTCACGACATCGAAGTTGAAAGCTTTCGAAGACCTAACCTCGATCGGCACTTATGGTTTCCGCGGCGAAGCTCTTGCTAGTATCAGCCATATTGCCCATCTCACGGTCACGACGAAGACCAAGGAGTCGAGCTGCGCGTGGAAAGCCCACTATTCCAGCGGCAAGCTCGCACCAGTGAAGCCAGGACAGAGCGCTAAACCCAAAGCAACCGCTGGACGACAAGGTACTCAGATTACAGTATGTTGCTGAGATCTGGGATACCAGCGCATAGTTAACTATGACAGGTGGAGGATCTCTTTTACAACGTACCGACCCGAAGACGAGCATTTCGTTCGGCTAGCGAGGAATATGCCAAAATCCTTGATCTTGTCGGACGGTGTGCGGTTCACTGCACTGGCGTAGCATTTACCTGCAAGAAGGCTGGCGAGTCCAGTATGAGTATCTCCGTCCCTGCCAACGCCAGTACCGTCGACCGAATACGACAAATTCATGGAACCGCGGTGGCCAACGAGCTCATCCAGTTCGAAGCTGCTAACGATCGGTGGGGCTTCAAGTCGGAAGGCTGGATCAGCAACGCCAACTACAGTGTGAAGAGGACGATGCTATTACTGTTCATCAATCATCGTTCGGTAGAGTCTTCCGCAATCAAAAAAGCGGTCGAGCACACCTATTCTACTTTCCTTCCAAAAGGCGGACATCCTTTCGTCTATCTAAGTCTAGACATCGACCCGCAACGAGTCGATGTCAATGTGCATCCGACGAAGCGTGAGGTTAATTTCTTGAATGAGGATGAAATCATTGAGCTCATCTGCGACGAAATCCGTGCGACTCTGGCAAAGGTAGACACAAGTCGTACTTTCATGACCCAGAGTCTGCTGCCTGGTGGTAGAGCACCGGCAATATCGACGCCGAAGGCGAGTGATGTGCGAACTCCTGGCTCCATAGTTGCTAGTAGTGAATCGGCGACGCGGCCGAAGTCTTCTGCAACCAAGATCACTACTCAAAAGCCGTACGAGAACAATTTCATTAGGACAGATTCCAAGTCTAGAAAGATCACAGCTATGCTTCCACCGGGACAACGAGCGCCATCAAGCACCACTAAACAAGTGGAACCTGCTTCGGACGACACGGAATACGAATACACCGATAAAGAACACACGTTGTGCCGTTTAAGTACCGTCAAAGAGCTTCGTGCTGAAGTGCGCGATAACATGCATAACGAACTCACTGATGTCTTCGCCACTCACACCTTTGTGGGAGTTGTAGATGAGAGACGAAGGATCGCAGCTATTCAGGGTGGAGTGAAGCTGTTCCTAGTCGATTATGGCATGGCTTCGAACGAGTTTTTCTACCAGGTCGGTCTCACCGACTTCGGTAACTTCGGCACCATCCGATTCGATCCTGCGCTGCGCTTGAGGGACCTATTGTCCGTTGCCGCTGCTTATGAAAAAGCTAAGGAAGCTGAGACCATTGAAGAAGACTTCGACTGGGACGAAGTGGTAAACGTGGTAGAAGATCAGCTTCTTCGCAGTCGAGACATGCTTGCGGCATATTTTGCTCTAGAGATATCTGAGGAGGGCGAGCTGCTCAGCATACCACTTCTACTGAAAGGATATATGCCGAGCTTGGCCAAGTTGCCACAGTTCTTACTACGATTGGGACCACACGTAGACTGGATGAATGAAAAGAATTGCTTCCACACTTTCCTTACTGAACTGGCGAGTTTCTATGTGCCGGAGTCACTTCCTCCTCCGGAATCTCCTACTGGGCAGGGCGATCAAAGCCTACAGGGAGATTCGGAAATCGAGACGCGGAGGACGCAGCTTAATCACATTATTGAGCATGTTATTTTCCCAGCGTTCAAGGCCAGACTCGTTGCAACGAAGGGATTGCTCAATGGGGTTGTCGAGATTGCAAATCTCAAAGGGCTGTACAGAGTCTTTGAACGCTGTTGATGAATAGGTCTACTCGTCTTCCACGAACCGTAGTCAACAACTTTCAACCACCGATGTCGCATCTAGAAGTTAGCTAATCATGAGTTTATATTGCCATCAAACCTGTATGACTGTCTTCGCGGTAATCCCACAGAAGGGAGCAGATAATCCGGGTCAAGACGAACCCAAGCTCCAAGCCAAAGTAGTGAAGCAGGTGACACCATGATCCTCCACATCGATCCCATTGCCATCTTACCGTCAAAGGCTTCGTGAAACCAGAACCGAATACTACTAGGGGAAGTGAACCGTCACTGCAACAAAGGTCACAAGACTGGTTGACAAGTCGTGCTCATGTCCGGCGTCGCCAGCAAGATCTGCGACACCAACAACCTTTCGATACTTGTCCGAGCCTCGCAGCGAGACCTTCTGCGCCTCCGAGACCCTTCTGGTATTACATTTACGGTATGACACATCTGGCTTGGAACTAGTCTCCTGGGTTTGATTTACCGGGTTCCTGGATGCTTGTATGAGTCGTTGTCCAATGAAGATGCTGTCTATCATGCCACAAACTGTTCTCCGTACCCAAGGGGACGAATTCTATCACAGCAACTAGGCATGGAGTAGGCTATTTTTCGCTTCACCCAAGGCGTCTTCCGCAACTGTAAATCCCGGCATAGCGCTCACGGTCTGTGGCGGTTCTATTAAAGTTCCCCACGATGTTACCCCACAATACGCTAGCACCTGCGTGGCGCCGGACCCCACGCCGGAGTGATTCCCATCACCAGGAGTCCTGCCGAGGCCATCTCAGAATCTCAAAACGGTTCCTTGGGAACGAGCGCCACGTTGTCATCTAGGAGAACTTCGTCCACGGAGCAAAAACACGCACTGCTATTAGTTTCGGGGGTTCTGTCTATCGTTACAAGACGACTTTGTGCGCAGTCCACATCTGGGCAACGGCGCTGCCAACGGTCTCGAGACACATTTGACAGGACCTGGGACAGAAGCATAGAAGTAAGTCTCTCGTTGGTCCCAACCCACCGCATACCAGGGCGCGAAGATCGAGGCGCTTGCTCTGAGAGCCCCCTCTGGGGAACGTGATCCATGGCTAGACAGCACGCTAGCAGTGGCACGGGAGTCCCCTGCCCGCTACTTCATGCAACAGGCAGTGCTTTATCCGGACTGATTGATGCACTAGGATCGGTGCGCGCATATTATGGAAGCAGATCTATACGCATGAATCGTACACCCTGAACACCCCACAGCCACGAGGGCGGTCCAATTTAATCAGACTAAGTAGAAGCCCCGAAGTGTCCAATCAATGCGCCTTGAACCTGCGTTGTAAGCAAGCCATACTGCAATGTCGTCCCAGACTGCCAGCAGAACGTCATGTTGAAGGACCCTTTGGCTGCCACATCTCGGCGATGGTAACCAAATGGTGCCATCTCCGCTTTAAGTACCAAATGTGCTCGTCAGATCAGTGACCGGGTCAGGTTCGAAATCCAGATGATTCCTAAGAGCTACCTTAGCTGGTTCCGGAGACGGACAGAGGAAAGCCTTTATAGCGACGGTGAGGTTGAAGATCATCAGACACCCTTGGATCCCTGCTGGATCATACAGTGATAAATGCCTCGGAGCCGCGGTTATGTTTATTTGGACTATTCAATTGCTAGGACATGTTCTACGTGATATAGAATTTGCGTCCACTCTTTCTTGGTATTAAGTTGCTTCCTTCTTTGAAGTGCCGAACAGCCTCCAGACAACATTCACGCCAAAATGCAATCAGCGTTTCTCTTCTTATCCTTCTTCTCCGCCATCTCCGCCTTCCCATGGGTAGCGCAGATGGGAGGCATCGAAAACTCCCTTCTCAGCAGAGTGCACAAGCGACAACAAGCTGGCGGCAGCCAACCTGGAGGAGCCGCAACTTGTCCGTTCAATGCAAACCATGTAGCTGCTGCGCCGATCACGCCACAATATCCATACAATGGAGCCATCAATGGCCTTCCGGGATTGGGAAAAGGTGGCTTCTTGGTGCCTGATCCAAGAGACAAGGCACACCAGTTCGTTGCACCAGGCACGAATGATATCCGTGGTCCTTGCCCGGGTATCAACGCTGCTGCCAATCACAATTTCATAGCCCATGATGGCGTTACCACATTCAACGAGCTAGTGGATATGCAACAGAACGTCTACAACATCGGTTATGATCTTGCGGTCACTCTTGCAGCTCTTGGCCTTACTCTTACTGACGGCGATCTGGTCACCGAAAAGCTCTCCATCGGCTGTGATGCCACAACCCGCACGTCCACCAATCCTTTGCTGACCGGCAGCGAGCCGGGTCTGGACGGGCACAACAAGTTCGAGTCAGACACATCTCTTACCCGCAACGACTACTTCTTGGCCAACGGCGACAATTTCTCCTTCAATGGCACACTTTTCGGCATGATGGTCAACACTTGCAAGGGCAACTTCAACCGTGACAATCTTGCCTTGTTTCGTTACCAGCGATACCAGCAATCCCGTGCCAACAACCCGAACTTCTTCTTTGGTCCCTTGAGCGTGCTACTTTACGGTGCTGCGTCCTTCTTATACGAGCTCATGCCGTCGGGCACTCGCGGTTACGCTCCAGACCTTTACACAATGTCCTATTTCTTCGGCGCCAAGCAAAACAAAGATGGCAGCTGGAGCTTTGGCAAGGGCGAACAGATCCCACCCAACTGGACCAACCGTCTTAAGCCGTACTCCGGCTCGGATGTTAACGCTGAAATTCTGGCAATGTACGCTGAGTACCCTGTGCTCTTTGGCGGGAACACTGCCGCCGGTAGCTTCGACGCCATCCCCAACTTCGGCGCTATCCAAAACGGAATGATATCAAGCCCCGTTAGCACGACCAATACCGCTTGCCTGCTATATCAGCTTCTCACTCAATCGATCCCAGGCTACGCCAACAGCGTAGTTACACCTACTGTTGCGGCACTGAACTTTGTTGCAGCCAAGGTTGCGCCGCAGTTTGCTAACCTGGGCTGCCCGATTCCTCTGACCTGAACGGTCTACTTGGTGCTCATTGTTCTGCATACTTTTCAGGCGTTCGGTGGAGTATGGCACGCCTCATGTGTTAGGTAGGAAAGCCAGGGACTGAGGCTGTTGCTTAAAATACTTGTCCGCGCTGCATTATCAGGTTTGACATTTTCAAGCAGGGCAAAGAGCGGCATCCAGAGCTCGATGGCCATAGAGCCTGGACTCAAAGGTTTATTATTGTGTAAAGTAGTTCAATTTTGGTGACGTTACGATGTCGGAATGGAGGTACTTCGTATACCAGATCGGAGCCACGGTTGTTCATCCAGCTCTCGACTTAAAAACTACAATATCGAGACTCCAAAGCATAAATAAGGCGAGCCGCTTATTCATGTTTTTGTCCTGCTAAGCAGCACATAAGTTAAGATACCTTTTTCCTGTTCTGAGTCGTGAGGCGCCCGAAGTAAACTGATTACCTTAGTGTTGAATTCTTCGAACTCCCTGCGGCGTTGTCAGCCCTCAGGTCATGTGACCGCGCGGTTCAGCCCGATCGCGCACGGCATGCTCAAAACTTCGTGATACCATTTTTGCAACTTTGTCGTCTTTACCATCTTCTCAGCTAGTTTGTACCTAGTATCTGGAACAGTTGACTATGGACGACGCTGGTGAAGACGACATAAAGTTTCAACGTTCCTCAGGCGCCGCACTCGCAAACCTAACACTACGTCTCCCTCACATCCTCTTCCGGGCTGCGAACCGGGAACAACTGGGTCATGTCCGGAAGACCATAAGGCAGAGTGACTTGGACCATGTTGTTGCATTGGTATGTGCAACTGAGGAGATCAGCTATTGGCGGGCAATACGGTGAAGACATGCTGAGTTATCTGGTTGGTGAAGATCGAACCTTTTCAGGAAGAGCCCCAGCTTTTGGACTCTAAGTTGAAGGATATACTGCCGCCGCTGGTAGACGCCTTCATTGCACTATTGAGTCAAGCTGGTTCAGTGAGAAGCATAAACAATGACCTGAGAGACGGTCAACAAACGAGACTGCCAGCGCGCAGGGCAATATGCAAGATACTGTACACGCTGTGTAAGGTTAGGGGAGAGAAGGTGGTTAGTCGATTCTTCAACAATGAAGTCAGATGGCTCGAGCCACTATTGGCCACTTTCGAAGAGGGCAACAAGCACAAAGAGGATGAAACACGGCATCCGGAAGAAACCACCAGCTTGTCGATGGTATGGGAGGAAAGATATATCATGATGCTATGGCTGTCCCACCTCATGCTAGCGCCATTTGATCTGGCCAGTATCTCCCCGTGCGCCACATTGATGAAACCCACAGACGGTATTGAGCTCTCGTCCAGTATGCCTGGGATAGCGCAACGTATCATTCCCATCTGCATTGAGTACCTGAGTGCGGCGGCAAGAGAAAAAACAGCTGCCGCCGCTTTGCTGTCTAGGCTTGCTCTACGACCAGACATGCGTAAACTTCGCCTTCACGACAAACTAGTTGAATGGGCACTCTCGATCTTCAATGCCTCTGGTATCCAAGAGACATCGATCCATCAGTATATAGGGATGTTGACTTTCCTGAGCCGTTTGCTTGTGTCCGCTAGATCAGAAGATGTACACCATTTGATTCTGTCTATTTACCGCAAAGTACAATATGTTACAAGCGATGAAGGAGCCGCTTTCGCAATGGTCAGATCCTCCGCTGTTGCCAAGAAATTGGCTATCAAAATCTTACGAAACTGCATTACGATATATCTCCAAACGGGCTATGATGACTCTCTTCGCATCACTATGGAAGCCGCAGGGGCGCTGGAGGAAGTCATTGATTTCCTGCTGACCACTTTGGGAGACCGCGATACTTCCGTCCGTTACGCTGCCAGCAAGGCCTTATCTATGATCACCCTGAAGCTTGAGCCGCAATCAGCAGAGGAAATAGTTGTTGCTATACTTGAATTACTGCAAGAGGACATGCGAGGAGACCAAAGAGAAGACCTTAGTGCTGTCGATCCGCTACGCTGGCACGGCCTAACGCTTACACTAGCGCAGCTGCTATATCGTCGGTCGCCTTCGCCTGCGCAGCTTCCGGACATTCTTAACGCACTCATATTATCCTTAACTTTTGAACAGCGCTCACCGACTGGGAGCTCTCTAGGTGCCAATGTTCGCGATGCTGCCTGCTTTGGGATTTGGTCGCTGTCTCGAAGATATACGACGAAAGAGCTTGCTTGTGTAAATCCACAATCTATCCGGAGCGCCTCTGACCACGGTGGTGAAGCTTCTGTGCTGCAACTACTTGCGTTAGAATTACTGGTAGCTGCATGCCTAGATCCTGTCGGTAATATTCGCAGAGGGTCGTCGGCGGCGTTGCAAGAACTCGTTGGACGTCATCCGGATACTGTTCATGAGGGCATTCCGCTGGTGCAGATTGTCGATTACCAAGCTGTAGGTCTACGTCAGAGAGCAATGATCGCTGTATGCTCCAAGGCTAGTGCCTTGCATTCGATATATTGGAATGCAATGTTTCACAACCTGCTTGGATGGCGAGGCGTTAGCTCCCCTGATGCTGCCTCTAGACAATATGCCGCTACCTCGATAGGGGGACTCAGCGGGTCTCGGCCATTTCCGGTCGTCGAAGCGATGTTAAGTAGGATTACTATGCATGTGAACCAGGCTTCGACTCAACTGGAAGAGCGACATGGTCTCCTCTTGGCTCTGTCATCGATTGTCACGTCTCGGCAAGCGAAGCCACCTGCCGTCGCTCATACAATTGACAGCCTTGAGCCGCAAACGTCCAATGTCGACGAAGTGGCCGGACTTGCTAAGCTATGGTTGATCCTTAACATGCCGAGTAAGACGTTGCAGACTGATCTCACTGCCACCTCCTCACGCTCGAATCTCACTGCGCTAGCAATCCTGTCCCTTATAGAAGCCCTAGCGAAGGCGTCGGCAACGGTACAGCATTCTATCGATCAAAACGCGTACGACCTGCTTGACGTTTGCATAAAGCATGGGGCCGACGAAGCGGTTCTTCAACGTATTCCTTCTGCCGTCTGCAGCTTAGCCTTGATGTTACCTATGACGGAGCGCGAAGACCTCGCAGAGCAATGGGTAAAACAAACCGATGGGATCGATGCAACGACACAGCTATCGTTATCATACAACATAGGCTACTATTTTGCCTCGGCAGGAACGTTTCGAACGTTAACAGTAGGTGGTCACCATCAGCTGGCCATCGCTAGTCTACTCTCTTCGACATTTCAGGCTGCTCAAGAGGCCGAAATACGAAAGTTGATGCTACAAGCCATTAAAACTGGCTTACTTCCTCCCGAAGCTTTCCGAATGATGGCACCTAGCAGTCGCAGCAGAGTATTCAGCTCGATTGAGCAGGGACTGAACGACTACACGGTCAATGAAAGAGGCGATGTGGGATCATTGGTCCGATTAGAGGCTTTGGAGTCAATGAAGCACATATGGCAAGATCAATTGTTAACGGCAGAAGGAACCATGACAGGGTTTTGCTCTGTGGTCAGACTCGTAGCCGAGAAGCTAGATAAAGTCAGGCTTGAGGCCGCTCGTGCTCTAGTATGCGGAAAAGGGATCGATCTTGCATTGTGAGTGCGCTGTAGCAGACCATCCCAACTCGGACTGACTCAACCGGGTAGAAAGACGATAGATCTAAGCAATGTGTCTACATGTAGCTATTTTGCCGCGCTGACAGACTTTGTGCATCGCACCCAAGACCGCAGATTATTGAACGCCTTGATGGAGGGATATGTCACCTCTGCCGGCTTCGGCTCCGAAGCTGTCCTACAAGCAGCTCGTCAAGGTCTCGTCGACTGGCTGGATTCACTGCCGATAGAGGACGGTCCAACCTCTCTGCTCGATGTGGGCGAAGTTTTACTGGACGTCCTGAAGTCTGACCTTGCAGTCGAGCGCATTTCCCTACCGTTGCTGGAGGTTCTGGGCTTCTTGTTGGATATGCAGATCCTTCAGCGGCTGACTGGCACTTCGTTCAAGTACGCTTGCTTACCTTCTTTGAGACACTGGACAAGGTTACTGATTGCAGGTCACAGATGGCGCACCCTCCTGTCTCTGATCCAAAAATCCCATTTCAAGTCCTCAAACATCCCCAAAATGTTCGCGGCCATCAATGTCTACCGTGGGCTGGCGGAATTGCATCTCATACGCGACGAGGTCTTGAAGAAGCTGGCTAGTATGCTTAGGCATCCATTCCCAAAGGTATACCCAAACATTCCCTTTGCCTTTGTTAGGGACTAGCCCGTCTTTTATATGAGTATACAAGGTTAACAGACATGTAGGTTCGCGTTGCAGCAGCGGAAGCCCTCTTCGTCATCACGGAGGATGAGGAGCTGAAACCAGTAGATTGGGGCAGGCCGGCAACGGAACTGCAGGGCGTTGTTCAGAGATTCAATTCACAGCATGTGAACATATAGGCTGCATATGCGACTAATTGACGCACTGCCACACGGAATGCTGCATGCTGGTTCTATGGTGACGTTACGATGGCTTAATTTCTTACCGTAATCGTACGCTCGCGGGAATCAAACAATAACAGCAACCAAGAGTGGGGTGTATAGTTTTCGCCATTCACCCATTGCTGATGAAACTCACCTCGTGTCTCGTTCGATTTCACTGAAGATATTTAAGCATCACGGATGATGTTGTCTGAATATCAGTGACGCGGTGATTTCCGTGGTTGAAATGGTACGCATTTGAGCGAAAAGGAGATACAGGGGAGATTCCCCGTTACTCGAGTTTTGCATTGGCCGTAGTTCCTAGATTTCAAAGGCGAACACGTTCTCACGTACATACCTACTGCATGAATACCACTTATTCCATCTCTATACCTACCCTCGGGTCAAACCGTAGTTGTTTAATCCCTGTATCCTTTCTTCAATCTTGAGTTTTTGACTACCTACACCGTTGCGCATGCAACCGGACATTCTCCTCCCGCAATAGGGTCATCAGTGTTTGCTGCACCATTTTGAGCACTTGTGTTAATATTTATGATTGATTTCTTTCCTCCCATGTAGGTCGGCCACGTCAACCGGAGAGCCTCGCAGTCTTTATGGAGTCTGCTCTAAAACGAAGGAGAAAAGAAGTACTAGGTTTCTCATGTCACATAGGATTTGTGGTGCGACACATTGCGAATAAGAAGATAGTCTTGGTTGAGGTTTTACTTTTCGGACATATGTCATCGCACTATCCCTACCTCCGTGGCAACCAGTCTCCATTAGATTATATTGCATTTCCCTCATTCGACAGTGACAATCATGGTATACAACTTTCTATACCACAGTCTAAACGCCTCGCAATGCACAAACGCTAGATGCACAGTCACTCCATATAGCATAACATACCACAAACGCTCGACTCCCCGTGATGCGTAGCCTACGGTACAGCGGAGTGGCATTCAGTTCTTCTCCCATGGTCCCCATCTTCTTCCTTCTCTCCAATCAGCGCCTCGCTCTCATCGCTAGCATCTTTTCCCCCAGTCATACATTACACAATTCCCGTCACCCTCACCCATCTTCCTGCACTCATCTCACGCTCAAGAGAAGAAATACGTACTCTCCCTCAACCTACTAACGTCAAAGTCCCCCTTCGCTGGCACAGGCGGAAACTTCAGCGGCAGCCACAGATTAATCTTCGCCTTCTGCGAGTCGTAGTTTCGCTTCTTCTTCTGCTGCTCCTCTCGTATTTTCATGACGTCCTTGAAGGAAATGGCTTGGTATTGCGGCGAAGTGGGATCCACGGAGTCGAGGATTAACTGGATGGCTGTGGTGGATGTGGAGTCTTCGACCGTCTCATCAGAGGTGTTTACAGGAATCTTCCCTGCTCTGGAGGCAGGGATCTCGCCAAGAGCCACGCCTTTCATCTCCTCGGGCAGCAAGAGGGCCGAGGCGTCATCGGCGGCTTCTAGTATGCTCGCTGGGGTCACCATCTCCATGCCTTTCTCCCTCTCCGCCGGATCACTCGAGTTTAGCAACTTTTGCCGCTGCCGCTCCTCCAACAACTCCGCTATTGACCTATCTGCCGTCCGCTTCTGCGCCGCTCTATGCGCCGCGATCTTCTGCCCGACGGGACTCTTTGCATACACCGCAGCCTGATACATGTGGCCGCGATACCTGGCAGCAAACTCGGCTGCGAGACGACCAATGATGTCTTCTGAGTGCATGCGCACGAATGCATCACGTAGAATGCGGTTCATAACCGGGACGTCGCTAGGATGCGTCCAGAATGAGTCGTGCACGGCGGCGAAGGTCAAGCCCGCTTCGTCGCATTTCAGCGCCGACAGAAGCATGTGTGTTGCGTCAAGAGAGTGGATGAAGTTTGGAGGGAAGCCTTGAAGCTGCTTCCTTCTGCTGACCGGATCGAATGTGCTTGCCTTCGTAATGCTGATACGCTGCAAGTTCGTGACGATTTCCGACGATTTGGACTTGCGGTAGTGTTGTACAACCGGCATTTTCAGTGGCGTGGTCCAAACCACTGTCGACCTAAATGCAGGGAGCCCTTTTGCTTTCGCGGTTTTGCTCTGCTTTCTCACTTTAGGATTTTTCTCTTTCCCAAGACCTAGTCCGGATTGATTCTTTTCCATCTGATCAAGCGCTTCCGGAGTTACGGAATTGCAGATGCGATTCGCGCATTCGCCGAGCCAGTATTGTATATCGTGCGCGCCCTTGAACATGGAAGACAGAGCTTTGAATATTCCTCGAGCGACATACAGAGACAGGTTATGGTAGTTCACAGGATTTTCCGGCGTGCGAGGTATGAGCTCTTCCAACTTCTCTCGGACCTGTTCCTTGGCGCCCATGAAAGTAACTCCATAGACATTTGTCATTACAGTGGTCTTGACCACTTTACGGGTGACCTTGCCTTCGAGAAACTTGGCCATTTGATTGCCTTGCGCGGCATCCTTCGCTATAGCATCCTTTACCAGCTCTGCAACTGCGGTATAGATATCTGCAGGCTTGTCGCCAGGGACAAGATTTACTTGCTGAGCTCCAAGGCTATCGCCACCAAGGGCGGCATAGTGCTGGAGACCATTGCACGTCCCATCTTGGTGGACAGGAAGATGCGAGATAAACCGTGTAGGGTCATGACAGTCAAGTGTCCTCTTCAATTCGAAGCACGCAGCCAAGCATTGCCAGGGGTCCTCAGCCTTCAACCACCAACGCTTCCCATTGACCGGATTGGTGGCAGATTCGTAGACGTCGACGCGGTGTTCGTCAGCGAAATGCTCCCGATCCTTCAAGCTAGCCTTGTCGTATCCATAAACATTCGCTAGATGGATCTTGAGCCATCTCAGGCCTGTATCACCAAGCTCTTTTCCTTTTGCAAACATCAATAGCCCTCGTGCGTTATCAGCTCCCATATGATTGAGATACGGCGGAAGAGGATAAGCCCGGCCCCGGAAGTCAACGTTGTGAGGGTAATAGAAGGTATCGTTGAGATACGACCGTGCTACTTCGAGCTGAAAATTCTGGAAGCAACGGGTAGAGTGCATACCCATCTTTTCGTCCTCAATCTCCTTAAGCCTTCTCAGCCACCGTCGGCGTGCGACCGGATTGTTTGAGTCCTCAGGTTCTGATGGAGGCGGAATTTGGGGATTCTCTGGAACGATCTTGCCAGCTTGTTCTCCACTGTTCCATATTTCTAGCATGACATTGAAAACGTCCGGATTAATTCGCCACCCCGTTCTGCTCAACACGTCAAGGCCAGCAAACACTTGATCCATATCTCCTTTTCGAGAAGCGGCCCTGACGTAGCGCTCTTGGTCGGTATCATTAGTCCGCACCACAGCTACCCTGTGACGAAAGAAGCCCCCATCCTTGAAGCCAGCCCAAGGTTTCGGCTCAACCACCATTGGAAGATGCTTCACAATCGCAGCCTGTGGAGGCTCTCTCTTAAGCATTGCAATCAGCTCATTGTTGGCGCGTATGACTCCAAAAGATTTGCCCTGCTCCATATGGTACGTATGGTAGAACGCCGGCTGTATTTGTGTTATTTGTTTACCTGTTTTCGAGTCCGTCCGCGCTGCAGCGATCTTGGCAGCTTCGACAAGCTTCGTAACCAAGAAGGCTCCAACTTTGACTCTGATCAACTGGGTCCATTCCATCGCCAATGCTTGGTCTTCAATAGAAATGGCATCTTTATCAATGTCTGAAGTAGCCCTACGCGGACTTCGACTTCTTTGCCGATTGAGCAGCTTCGCAAGCTGTCGCTTCCGATATGCAGAACTTTGCCTTCCCCATTTCTCAGTAATTGAAGACTTTCTGAGATGTTCCATAGTGGCCTCATTTTCTACCTGTTTTCCAATGCTTGATACAAGCCGTGCAATCTTAAGCCCAGAAGCGCCATCCCTGCTGCTCAAGGACTTGAGACAAGAAAGGATAGTTACCGCCGCCGTCTTTTCCGGCGGTAGTAGAGCTAGGTAAGGTCCGAAGCGGAGACGTTCGAAATCCTCCTCAGACTTGTTCTGCTTTTCCTCTAATGCGCTATACTCATGCAGTTCCTGCTCAATAAGCGGCTTTAATGTACAGTGCCATTGCCACATCAATGCCGCGATGGACTTCGTTTGCAATGCCGAGGAGATACCAATTTGCTCCAATGCTTGGTTCTCTTCCCGCCATCGCTCCAACGCGGAAGCTACAGAGTCCTCTTCCAACCGGATTTGTCGCATGTATGCAAAGGCGCGGTCCTTCTCCTCGGTAGTTCCTTCCATATCATGTGGATATTTAAGCTCGCCGGATGTTGAAAACAGCAACAATGATCTTTTGAGCGCTTTGAGACCTTGACCTTTCTGCTCGACAGGCTTCACTTCAGATGTGTTTCTTCGTACGGGGTCAAATACCACAGGTGCTGAGCCCTCGGGTTCTGGCGATGGAGGTAACTCTTCGACTTGCATCTTATATTCCGTAGAAAGGATCCTGATAAGATGGTTCCATTGATTATCTGTGTAATGCTCCCATGCCAAAACATCTCCCTCGATTTCAGGCCCTGACAATCGGGCAAGATCCAAATATCTCCTTATCGTCCGGTCCAGCTTCGGTCCTTCCAATTCGCTGAAAGCAGCTTTGATGAGAAGGGAGTATGTAAGTGCATCCGCTGGCACTCCCTTTCCTCTCATCTCCACCTCAAACCATCGTTGTACATAACCAAGAGTGATCTTTGATCCAGGCTGCTTCCTAAGCAACGTCTCCACCAAATATTTAACATAGAGGTGATGCGCATGCCGAACCTCCGGTGCAGTACTTGGATAGACCGCAAAAAGTCGTTTGAGAAGCGCGGCAGCCCGATCCAGGTTGCCAACCTTGAGGCATGCGAGGAGGTTTGGCAATAGCTCCGTCGGATCCTGTCCTGGTCCAGCCAGGTTCCCACTCCGGAGTTTTGGTGTAGGCGCTGCGGAGGGTGGATCCCTAACAATCAGGGGCTGTCCCGGATCGAAGGGTCTGAGGTTGGAAAGGTATCTGGTGTCGTTCACAAATGGGTTATTGAAGAATTGTTCGCTAGAGGAAGGTGGAGGGCGGTCGAAAGGTACAAAGTCTTCCCGGGGTAGGAAGTAATCTCCAGCGGCGCTAGCTAAACGCCTTGTGGTATTTTTGCTCGGGTATCCTGCGCTGTGCTGTTGATGCCGCCCACTTATGAGGCTCCGACCAGATGGCACAGGTGCAGGCGCTGTGCTCTGGCATCTTTGCTGGTGTTTGAGCTGAGCTGGGCAGAGCCATGGGAGGTAAAGTTGCTCGAAAGCTGGCGTCAGGTATTTGAAGGCTTCACGCTGCGCCCTTCGCTTTGCAGCTCTTGTCAGCATAACAAGGCTGGAGAGATTTGCTTTCCAAACACCACTACCGAAGCTGTGAAACTAGAATATAGTCGCTTGGTGTGAAGTACAGATCTGCCAAACAGGAGAGGCAAGGTACTTTTGCAGTTTAGAACTCTCGGAACATCCTCGGCCCGCTGGCGCGCTGTCACACTTTTGCCTCCGCCAGGTCCGTCCATGATCCTCATCGAAAGTCTTTCTATTATCGACTCTGCAGCGTCATACGTAGTTCATTGAACGCAATACTATTACCTTCTCGAAAGTTATGAAAAGGTCTAAGGCCGGGACAGCTCCAACATGCTGTCCATTTGTACGATCTAGTCCTTGACTGCGAATGTATTAGGCCTGGTGAAATGAATGCAATAGCCAGAGTGAAATGAATTGTAGTATAATACACTGTGTCCGAGTATCAAAATGATGACTTTTGTGAGCTTCTCCTCCGCCCAAGTACCATGACCATCACCATGTGTAACAGGCAGGTGGCTCCTTCTCAGTGCCGTATCGCTTTCCCACCTTCTTCGTTCTCACCCTCCTGAAAGTCACTACCTCCAAGCGTGATGCTGTCGCTAAATCCATCTTTTCCATTTGCACCGGACTCGGTCTCTCCAAGGAAGTCGGCCAGCAGGATAGCATTGCCGTCTGTCGAGCCAACACCGGAGCCGGTGGCATACATAGATGGGTTTCCCCTGCTTCCCACACGAAGATGGCCGCTGATCTTGCGAGCATGTGCTACCGCCCTGTCCACTCTGGACATTGGGGTAGGGGTCGATGGGGTGGAATGCTGGGATGGATGCATATTGTATAGGCGTGCGGCGTCCAGTTCAGCTTTTCTGCGGATGAAGGCTTGGCTATTGAGATGTCAGTACCAACTGTAGGATCTGGTCTCACAGGTGGGAAACTCTTACTCGTCTGCTGTTAGACCTTCGAAGCAAACGTCATGCCGGCGGAAGTCCGTTGGGTAACCCTATCTGCGTAAGTCATGATACAGTCGACTGCCACCGGAGATCTGAGCTTACAATCTTCAATGGCTTGTTGGATCCTTCGCCATGACACGCGTTTAAAGCTCTGTGGAACCAGACTTTAAGCTGTTTCAGGCAGCCCATCGTCTTAGGAGTTCAAAGGTGCGTTGTAGATAACGGAAGCGGTTGAGATAGAACACTTCAGGTGGTCGATCACCGCTGTGATGAGGAAGAGGAGATACAATAAGGGCAAGTTAGGGACACGCTGTGCTCAAACTCAGAGACCAAAATCAAACGAAAAGCAAAACACGCTATGCAAAACGAACGACAAAGTTAATGATCATGAGGATGGTCACTCAAGAGTTCGATGACGAGGAACAGCTGCGTCGAGCTTCGACCGTGAACCTATATAGGAAGCGAGAGACAAGGTTTCAGTTGTAATCTCGTTCATTGCCTACGAGAATTGCAAATCTTGCTTGATACGAGACGCCACGCGAGAGCTTAGCATTCCTTACTTCTATGACGAGAGTGAGGAATGTCGCAGCCCCTGACCGAAAAGTTCATACAGTTATTCCTTCTGCATGCAGTGTGCAATTATTAAATGTTGAAACCTTAAGTCTGATAATAAGGAACTTCCGATTCGTGAGTCTCGACTGGAATATTGTCCCCAATGAAGTTTATTTGGGTGAATCGTAGGTTTGGGACGTTTCGGATGAAGCTTCGATGCGTTTCGGCATATGCCGCGGTGCTCGACAATCTTAACTGGTACCTGCAGCTGCTGTGCGACAGTGCTAGGCCGATGCATTCCTTGAGAAGGCCTCCACTTCCAAGCACGTAAAATCCGCGTCTTGAGGAACATATCATAATCATCGTATTACCGCGTGTTCTCTGTTAAAGTGTCCTTGCATGGTGTCGCCAGCCTTCATCTTTCTATTTTGGCTTACACCTGCAGATGCTGATACAGAAGTGACTCGTATAAGACAACACCGCGCATACATATCTCCAACCTTGCAGACAAAGAGAGATCACTTCGGATAGGTCTTGATATGATAGCTCTTCAGTTTGACAAATTGGTCGAAACCAAATCTGCTGAGCGTCACACCCCTGCCGGAATTCTTCCAGCCTACCCAGGCAAGGTCGGGACTAGGATAATCACATCGGTTTACGAAGACTGTGCCTGCCTCGACATCGTCGGCAAGCTGGTTGCCCTTCTCTACATCATTGGTCCAGATACTCGCGGTCAAGCCGAACTCGCTGTCATTCATCAGTCTAACCGCTTCTGAATCGTCTTCGACCTTCATCACTGGGATGACCGGCCCGAAGGTCTCTTCTGTCATGACTGCCATGTCGTGTGACACGTTCGTAAGAAGAGTTGGTGGGATGAAGTTGCCGTCCGGTGGTGTTGACTTAAAAGATTCATTATCCGGTGTAGCGTCTGTTGCACCCTTATCCAATGCGTCCTTTATATGAGATCTTATCGTTTCCGCCGATCGCTTCGACACGACCGGTCCGATAGTTGTGTTCTTGTGGAAAGGATCACCAAGCTTGTATCCTTTGAGCACATCTTGAACCGCTTTTACGAACTCATCATGTATGCCTTCAGGCACATAAACTCTCTCGATGCTACAGCAGCTTTGACCGGAATTGAAGATGGCTCCGTCAACAATCTCTTCAGCAGCCCACTTGACGTCGACATCCGACCGTACGTATGCCGGGTCTTTACCCCCTAATTCCAAGCCAACCCGGACACCCACCCTGCCGCTTGCCGCTTTCTGAACAGCCAACCCTCCGGCGACGGAGCCGGTGAAGCAAATAAGTTGTATAATGGGGTTTCGAATAACAGTCTCGATAGTCTGGAAAGATCCGCTGTGGAAATACTGCATGACATGTTCGGGTAAACCGGCGTCTGTGAAGATCCGATGAACTTGCTCGACAACCGTTGGTGTCTGAGGGGAAGGCTTAAGGATGACGGTATTGGCAGCGAGCAATGCTGGGATGATCGAGTTTACGAGGATGAGATACGGGTACTTCGGTTTGAGTCAGCGACAGGCTCAGGCAAGTAGACAGGATGTGACTTGCGTTCCAGGCAAAGATCACCAGTACTGGCCCTAGAGGCACCTTCTTGATGTAACGCTTGAAGCCCTCTTCAGGATCGCCATCAGTGTCACTCAAAGCCTCGCTGCTTATCTTCAGCATGTACTCCCCGCGAGCAACGGCAGTGGTAATCTCCTTTGCCGTATAGGCTATGGGCCGTCCCATTTGCTCGGTAAGCTCGCGTGCCAGTTCATCCTTTCTTTCGGCGAGTAATTTGAGCGCTCTGCTGACAATCTGCTGCCGCTCGGAGAGGGATGTTCGGCGAAAACGCGCGAAGGCTTCTAGAGCATTTCGTGGCAGTGCTTCCAAGTCTGCTTGCGAGAGGCCCTGACGCGTCAGGATGGGCTTATTGGTCGTCGGCGAGATGGTCGTAAGTGTCTCGAGAGTCATGATGCTGGAGGTGTTGTGCCTCATTGACCGGGGGACTCGACGTTTCCATCAATAGTCGGCGCAAAAATGTAAGAACCTCGAATTGGTATGACGCAGCGAACCCTGTGGCGGCCCGTTGACATTCCGTTAAGCTACACCCCGGTACGGTAAGATGCGACCCAAGTCGGGTCCACTGCAACGCTCCCCCGCATGCCCCGCATTAGCTCCACAACCGGGGTGCGAATCCTACCAGCACTTAGCTCGTATGCACATCCACCCTCGTAACATTCGCCGGCCAAGCTGGACTGTACGAGCTGCCCCGGCCTGATTGAGATCTGTAATATGGAATTCGAGCATGAAAGGCAGAAAAATATCAATATTACCGTATCCTCTTGCGAAAATAGAGTATTGGCGCAACGTCCGCTAGAGCAGCGTGACGCACGCTATTGCTCAACGCCTAGCAACCCAACCCGAATCTCGTGTAAGGTAAACGATAACTGAGAGCCTACTTATGGTAATAATACGAGCTGAAGGTCATCTTCGTCGACATGTAAGCAGATGCAACATTATTTAAACCCGCTTAGTGCTCCCCATCTTCCCTCTGACCCACCGTCTCAATCCACCTACATTTCAGATATCCTTAAGGCACGACATAAGTAAAACTTCTCCAACATCAATCAAAAGCCTCCCACAAGTCAAGATGTTCTCCTCCCTTGCCTCAACCATCGTCCTTCTCGCCTCCCTTCTTCATCTCACTGCCGCCGTTCCAGCCGAGAACGATGCGTATCAACCTTATCCACCCAAGCCCACGTACGGCTCATGCCCAGCAACCTACCCTTATACATCCACCTACACAACAACCTATTACACAACCTATGTGACCACATACACCACGGTCGCGACAGCCAGCACCTCGTCTTTCGTTTCATCAGTGTACACCGTCACGGGCCAAAGCACCCGCTACTGTCCCACGACCACACCTACCGTAACTATCAACAAGCCGCCCACGACCTATTGCTCGTTCAATACGCAGACTTGCATTCGACCGCTCTGCATCTTCCTGTCGACTACGACTGTCTGCAACGATCCCTGCTGCAGGATCACGACCCGCACGGTCACCAATCAGGAGACTTGCCCCACTGCCTGTCCGGGCGGTTGTGCCACGAGCACCACTACTGTCACGACTTGTGCGCCGCCAACGGTTACGGCTACGTATTAAGCGGAGAGATGCACTCCTGGTGATTGTAGGGTTATGTAGCGTGGGGTGGAAATGAAGTAAAAAGGAGACGTCTGGGAGTAGGCCAATGGAATGGATAGCCCTCGGTGGTGCAGAATGTTATCTCAAAAGCTCTTCTATAGTCCTCTTTGATTTTGCTGAGGCTTGGGCGTTTACTTTGCTGAAATGTGGCGTCACTCCTTGAATCTCTGTTGCTACATCCTCATCAGCAGGGGAGTAGTACTCCGTACACCTACTTCATATCAGCCGTAATTGTTTATGTTGGACAGGCGCACGCCCTACCAGAAAAATGGCCGGCATCAATGAATTATTACCTCTGATACGAATTAGTATTCCATAGCGCAGTGACGCAATCGAATTGCTACCCTCCTAATATCCTCCAAAGCATTCACATAAAGATGTTCCGAGTCCGTTACAATTTTTTGGAGGCAACGGTCAACTGACATCAGTTTTGCGCTTGGCTCCACTCCAAGACACCAGATCATTAGTTGAACACCCAGGTTCACATGCCTGCTCTCTGCTAACACCATTTGGAGCACAATCATGTCTGCACAGGTTAGTCAATTTGTAAAACTCTCTTGGGTGATTCGACCCATTGGCAAATTCCGAAAAACTCCTACGTACTTCACTGCAAAAGCCACGAAAACTGATGCGCGTTCTCAAACCAAGACCAAGCAAACCTACGACCAAGTCCTCCTCCTCGGTGACTCCCTCTTCCAACAGTCCTTCGCGCAAGACCGAGGTTTTGCGTTTGGCGCAGCGCTCGCGAACGGTACGTTCATCACCCTTCTAATCCAAAATTCCAAATGCCCTATTTCTACGCGAGGCAAACAAAACATCCCTGAAATCCAATTCGAATCTCAACGTCCCAAGCTTTATGCCCTTCCAAATCGTCTACTGACCGTTTACACAGCATACGTCCGCAAACGAGATGTGCTCAATCGCGGCTTCAGCGGGTACAACACATCGAACCTGCTTAGCATCCTGCCGCATCTTCCATTGCCCAATCCGAGTTCGGAGACTGGAAGGATAAGACTCGTTGTGCGTTTCGGTCCCCTTCGCTATTCTTCCCTACTTGATAAGAAAGATTCCCGGTCGATCTTAGTAGCAGAACAAGCGGCTTCCGTCACGTGGCGATTAAGAAAGAAGAAGTATATACCGAGATCATACTCGCAACCAAATCCATATCTAAGATCGGTACACAGAGTAAAGGAAAACCAGAAAGCTAAAGAGCTGAAAAATCGTAGTCCATATCAGGGAGAATAACAGCTATAATGCTCAGTATACCAGCATACTCCCGATATATCTCTCCATATCTTCACCCATCCGCTTCCTCCCCGCTCATTGCTCCACACACAGCTTCTCCTCATCGGCTCCAACGACGCCTGCCTACCTTCCTCCCCGACTCACCAACACGTCGCCCTCCGTCTTTACAGGTCCAACCTCCGCGCCATTTTGACCCATCCCACTCTCCTCGCGCATACCCCACGTATCATGCTAATCACGCCACCACCTATCTGCGAACATCAACTACTCGATACAGATATTGCTAATGGGAACGGGCGTCTGACGAGGGAGGCGGGTGTTACAAAGTTGTATGCGGATGCGGCGGCCGCGGTTGGGAGGGAATTACGGGAAGGGAAGACATCTAGTGTTAGGGTTGTGGATCTGTGGACAGAGATTATGGTGAGTAGAGTGGGATGGAAGGAAGAGGATCCGTTGCCGGGGAGGTTAGACGGGCCCAGAGATGAGAGATTGGAAGAGTTACTGTATGACGGTGAGTTCACTGTTTTCCTTCCATAATTCATGAAGAACTTCTCGTACCCAGGGGCCCGACTGGATGTGGTGTGAGCGCAGTCAGGTCGCTTCCTCAATTCAGAGATGCACTGTAGGGAGCGAGATAAACTGATGCGGGACAGGCCTACACTTGAGTCCAGCTGGATACAAGGTACTCTTTGATGCGGTGATGAAGTTTCTGCGAGAAGAGTGGAATGGCAACGAGCATCCTGATAATTTGGCGACTGTGTTCCCGCTATGGCGGGATATGCCGAGGACGGCGGAGGTAGACGTGGATATTGCTGGGACATGATAAATCAGCTCAGCGACTGGGAAGACTGGCATGTAAGAGCGGGCTTACTGGGGAGCTACCTCTTGTTGAGCATACTTGTTCCGGTCCACATCGACCAGTGACTGTCATGCGGTGGATTACCGTAGAGGCAACGGAGGTTTCCGTAAAGCAGTCCTGGCGGGCGATCCTATCAGGGCTATAACATTCGCCGCGTCGTTCTGCACATCGCCAGATGTAGAGCAACTTTCATGGTTACTGATCAGGCCTAGATTCAAGATTTTACAGCAAAGACGCTGTGAGGTAAAACAGAGATTTTACACCTCTTTCATCCTCAGTATACATCAGAAATCTGTTTGAAAAACTTCGGGTCTCTCTGCCCGAGGAACATTATAGTTCCAGAATCCTCGCGGTGACCATGGTTATGTGCATTTTGCTGCAAGACCAAGCGCCAATCAACAATATCTATCCCAACCCAACAACATCACACGTTTTCATAACCTGAATTCAAAGAGTTTGTCATCTGAACAGCGTGGTGTACTGTAGCAGTCCTCCTTTGGCGTATGCCGTCATATGTCGGCGAAACGGTCTCACCGCGGACGGAGTTAACTATATGTCCGAGGTATTCACAAGTGGACTTGAAATGGAGCTTACACATCACAGGACATTGCAATTGGCTGTCTTTAAGTACAAGAGCAACTGCACTGCACCAGTGTCGTTTGCTCTTAGTGTCTCAACCACACATTCACAACAATTTGTTAGGATCTCTAACTGCATCACCGAAATAGACCAGCGCTGGCCCTAATTCTTACCTAGGAGTCTTCCGATCAAATCAACAACCATGAGTAACAAAGCTGCCTGGCTCACTGCCGCCAAAGCCAAACCGTTGAAAGTCGACGATGCACCCATGCCCACGCCAGATGCGAACGAAGTCGTCATCAGAAACTATGCAGTCGCCCTCAACCCTGTAGATTGGGCCATGCAAGAAATGGGCATCATCGTCGAGACATATCCTTGGGTCCTAGGCTGCGATGCCGCCGGCGAAGTCAGCGCAGTCGGTTCCAATGTCAAGAACTTCAAGAAAGGAGATCGCGTGATCGCCGTGGCCGACTCCTTCGACAACAAAAAGCCAACAAACTCATGCTTCCAGCTGTACAGCGCCACGACGGAGAAACTCGTCGCCAAGCTACCAGACAACATCAGCTACACTCAGGGCTGCGTCCTCCCGCTGGGCATATCAACCGCAGCGGCGGCACTCTTCGAGAAGGAAAACTTGGCACTGCCTCTTCCGCAGACGAATGCGAAATCAACCGAGAAGGTCCTCCTGATTTGGGGCGGCAGCTCTAGCGTCGGCAGCGGCGCTATCCAGCTCGCAAGAGCCGCAGGCTTTGACGTTGCGGCGACTGCTAGCGGGCACAACCTCGATTACTGCAAAGGCCTCGGCGCCAAATACGTCTTCGACTACACGAAAGACAGCATCGTCGACGACATCGAGAAGGAGCTCAAGGGCAAGGACTTCGCAGGTGTTTTCAACTGTGTCCAATTCGAGGACACGATGAAGAAGTGCGCACAGATTGCGAGCCATCTGGGCGGCCCCAAGTTCGTGGCCACTGTTTTGCCGTCTGGTTTCCCGGTTCCGGAGGGCTTGCCTAGCGATGTTACGATGGGTCGCAGTAAGGAATCGTCACGCGCAAATACACAAAGGAAATTAGCTGACGTGCTGTCCTAGCTATGGCGACCACTATCGCGCATAATGAGGTTGGCGACACTGTTTGGGGCAAGTGGATGTCGGAGGCCCTGGCGGATGGCTCGTTGAAGTGCAAGCCGGACCCGGAAGTCGTGGGTCAGGGTTTGGAGAAGTTCCAGGAGGCCATTGACAGGATGGGCAAAGGTGTTTCTGCCAAGAAGCTGGTCGTGGAGCTGCCTTAACCTTCTGCAACTGTAACTAACCCATCAGGCCGAGTTGAAGCTTGCGCGGTAAGGAGAGACAAAGGCCTGCGTTCTGAGTGGGCTCTAGGATTGATTCAATTATGGGGGCAAAGCTTTTCTGTCACGGTGCTGTTTCATGTCCATACATAAAGGTAGTTCACAGAAGCATGACACTTGAACCAAGCATGGCCCCAAACAGTACATTTCCGAACGAAAGTGAATGTTTTATTTGCTTTATACTTGCTTATGCCGCCGTTTTTACCGGCTCTGTGGATTAATATCGCTGACGAAGAGTCAAACTGGCCAACCCATTGTGCGAATGTTCTCGATAGCCTGAATTTAAGAAGGCAGCCTGACGAAGCCGCTGTCCTAGGAAGTGTTATCGGTTTGAGGAAGTTGATTGACTAGGAACTCTACGTTTGATGAAGCAGCCTCGTATGGAAGGTCCGGATTACCAGGGAGATGTTTTAGGGTTCAGGAGCTTTCACGTGTCTCTTCAGGTCATAATGAGAACAACTTAAGATTAAGGTAGCATAATCCCGCCAACATCGAGAGCCTCGAGTCCTCCACCTCCTCACCACTTCACTCCTTACAGCACAAACCATACGGGCCTCCAGGCGTAACGTAGCAGGTTGCAACCCTGCAGCCTACTTACATTGCTCAAGCTGGCGTCAGTACCGTCGCTCACACCAACAGCCAACCTTCTAATATGAAAAAGATTTTGTACTGTTCCTGTCGTCCTTCAGTCCATTCAACCTCACAAAATGGATTCCATGATCCCGATTCTACGCTCTTCGAAGCACGACACTCCTACTTGGTACTCGTTTCGTTGCACGACCTACTGTTGAGATTCTCGCAGACAATGGTATCACCGTCATCACTCTTACATGCCGAACGCTTGAACATGCCGAAACGCTAGCGTCCGGCGCGATAAGCCTGGATGTCAACGATGCGTCAGCGTTGGAGCACGAGATCTCAAAGAACGCCGTGGTCATTAGCCTAATTCCCTACACGTACCATACTTAAATTATCAAAGCTACTATCAAGGTCAAGAAGTATATAACCTCGGGCCACGTCCGCATAATCCTCTTGTGATTTGTCGATTCTTAACGCTGTATGACTATACTGTGAAACTAGCAGCAAGGTAGCCTTGAGCCTACTGGATCTGGCCACGCTTATCGGTTGATGTAGCCTTGGGAAGGAGCAAGTTCCAGGACGCATCACATGCAAGCAATCCAGATGTACCACGAAGACAAGCCAAGTAATGGTGAAACAGAAGACATTCTGAGGATATATGATTGATTTAGTGCGGTAACCTAAATTGTAAACCCCACACGCTGTGCAAATCTCAAATACCATCACCCTCGCTATGCTGCTTAAGAACCGATAATTTCCAAGAACGCAGAGACACAATGGCGAAATAAGGAGCGACCAATGATATGCAAAACTCAAGTAGTAAGAGAACGGATCCTGCCTAACATTTTGCCTCTTGTCTCTGGCCCCCCGGCCCTCAACCCCGTCTCCTCATCAGGCTTCCGTGTATTATTTTCTAACTACACCTTAAGAAGTGTACTCAGGGTAGAGGTAAATCTGGGAGCAGCTGTCCGGAAAGGTGTAGTTACCCCAGCTGCTAGGAAACTTCCAGAAGAGCTGCGGCATGCCATGCCACCAATCACAAGCTGTGGAATGGAAGCGTCAGCAACGGGTTACTTTCCTTTCCCAGAGACTATCTGCTCAAGATTTGGAAGGAGTTGACTCACCCATCCAGCCACCAAAAACGTATGCTTCTTTTGAAAGTAACCCATAGTGGTCCATGAAGAATCCGGCTCGGCCGTGCCCGCCATTGATGCTGGCGCTGCACCAGCCGGCTTCGTTAACGTTTCCGCTCATGGCGAGACCGCATGCGGGCGTTCCAGGGGCGTAGATGTCGAAATTCACGTATGCGCCACCGGTTTGGACATCGTCACCTGCATGGTTCAAAGACCTGGTCAGTCAAGGCTACGGCAATATTGTGGTAGGGACGTTGTGCTGAGGGATCAGAGGCATAGAAGAAGAAATAAATCGTGCGGCAAAGAAGGAGGGCAGAGGTGTATGATCGTACCCTCCAAACTGCCGTTAAAGTAACCGATAGTGCCACCACCTGGAACCAGAACGGCGTCGTTCAAGCCAGCACCGACGTGGTAGGTTGAGACGTAAAGATTGTTGAAGCGGTCTTCGCTGGCCTTGGTTTTGAGCATGAAGTGCGGGTTTGTTGAGAGCTCTGCGGTCTGAGTGGGTGCAGGCGGAGTAGAGACTGTGGAGGATGCAGGTATAGTTGTGTTTTGGGGTGCGGGTGCGGCAAAGGAAAGGAGAGGGAGAGCCAGGATGGTTGCTAGACCTATGAGGGAGTGCATTGTGTGGTTTGTGGTTGGGTGTAGTGAAGATGTGGCTTTGTTAGAGGGAAAAATGCTTAAGGAAGAACTTGACACAGATGCTTTGAGACTGTGGATGCGATTTGAATTCTCAGTTGAGACTGCTGATCCCTTTCCTCCCTCGAACTGATCACCCTTTATATATGTCAACCTTCCCATCTACAGTCCCAAGCATCACTTCAACCGCAGTGCCAGGCGGTGAGGCTCTTCCTAATACATTGCTACTCTGACCGCCCATCCGCCTGTTCAGACATCTAAACGTGGTATCATAAGCTTTACTGTAAGTCTTGTAGTCCGCTCTTGGCGGCGAGCCCGAAGTAGGTAAGCACGGGAAGGTAGCATTGTAGTGGGTGACGCAGGTACCTACACAGCCGCAGTCTTACGGTGCTTCCGCTATTGCGACCGCTTTCTTACCATCATCTATTACCTACAGAAGTGCACACCTAGCCTCGATAATACATAGCATTCTGCATGCACAGCCTCCCAGCGGAATAGCTGATGACGATCTGAGTTTCTTACTTGTATTACGCGTTTTACACACAGCCATGTGCCCCTTCTCCAAAGTTCGAACCGCGAGGCCTCTTTGGAAAACCCCCGACCGCTCAAGTTACCCCTCCTCAACGTGCATAAGACTCAAGAGGACGAGCCTGAATATGTACGAAAATAGAAAGAGATCAGATAAATGAGTCTTGCACGTGAAATGATGCATTTCTATGTACTGTACAGGCGATCCGCCCAAGGGCTTGATGGGGTCTGTGATATGGCGCAGTCTTTTCTGTCAACATTGCCAACGGCCCATATCAGTTCTGCCTCTGGCTCCCGCATGGAGTCTCGACATGGAGAAGGCGCGATTATTGGTACTCTACTAAGAGTGCAATCCTAACAAATGGCCTCGAAATCCAAGCTCAAATCCAACACATTGATCAGCGTATCCCAAGCAGCTCTTTCGTAAATAGAACATCGTATTACCCGTCGCCAGGAGGGGGTCTTTTGCGTATCCGATTCATTCATGACTCCTGTGCGCTATAGCTTTCTACTGAGATATACGGAAACCTCTGAATTACTGGAGCGCTTTGGTCTCACCATGACTTCTGTCCACCCTAAGCCGCATATCCAACTGCTGGAGCATGGAGCGACCTACATGAGTATGATACTTTACTATCCAGGTCCGCAGTGGTTGTGGTGACAAACCAGGAGTTGTCTGCACAGAAACGCACTGAGCAAAATCCATTGCATAAGGGAAAACACAAAGGCCTGGATGTTTTCATGGAGCAACTTGTGCGAAGAAGCCGGCTTCTGGGTCGCCGCTCAGGACCGCTCAGCTGGAAGTTGACACTCAGCCACCAAATCCGTTAATAGTCGAGCACTGGGTCTCTCCGCAGTCTCTACCCACCACCTCACCCCTCACCTTCCCAAGCCTCCGTCCCGCACCCTCTTCCCAATTCCCCTCCATACCTACCGCTGCCTCTTCCACTGCTCCCTCACCTGCCTCCCCTCCCTCGCAAACTCAGTACCTGTCCACCGCACTCCACAGCTTGCTCGCCTCGCTGCCCATCTACATCTTCATCGGATTTCCTTCCGTCTGCTCCTGCATCTTGTTGTCCGCCCGCGCATGCAGCGATTCCTGGATCGTGTCACGGTCTAGGCCGCCTGTGGCGCGACCACCAGCGACTTCGGCTTCACCGGTGGTGGACTGGGTGATATTGGAGAGATCGCACTCGACTTGATGTTGGGAGGTTGCGCTCGCGAGCTTGCCGGAGGCGCTTTTGGGCGTTAAACGGGCGGTGACGTGAGTCAGCAGGTTTGTATGGGCTGGAGGGAAGGGACAGGAGTAAAAAGGAGTATTTCACAGGCGATATGTTCCTAAGTGGGCTGGAGGGGCCGCCAGAGGAAGTTACATTGGTGGTAACTTGCTTTCGTTGGGCGAGCAGGTCGCAGTTCTCGGGGATCGATTCTGGATTGAGCTTCTTGGCTGTGAAATTGATAGAGGACTGTGTGTGGATGTTTGAGTGAAATGAATTGTTGAAGTTGCCAAACGACAGTATCATTGCATCATAACCATGTATTTGCTATCTCTGACCTCAGATGACTTTTGGACTAGGAGTCAAGCTCCGAAATATTCCAGGATGGCATACAGTGACGGGACACGACTCTAGCACCATAAAGGGGACGTTTGGTGGTTGAGCAGCGGTATCCATGTAAGTCTAGAATGCAAGCAAACTGGACCACGGCTTGGGCCGCTAGAATTTTCGGGTAAAATGATGTCTGCATGTTTGTGCACTGGAACTCATAGCTGGGAACATGGGTGTATTACTGGTGCCTAGGCTTGCTCTTACTCCCGCCAACGCGACGTTCAGGAGCAGATGAAACTCCGTTGCGCAACCACCCAATCAGTGTTTTTGACACAATTACCATGCATGTGCACGGCACAGCTAGTTAAGCTTTCTCTTCACACCTTTAAAGGCTTTGCATCTGATTGATGGACTGCAAGGCCATTGTGCGTGCGTTCAGACTATCAGTCCTTGGCTCAGCTGGGATATTCATGCTTCGAAAACGCCGTCAAAAAGATGACACTCGTCCGCCATGCTTTCCGCAACCTCGAGCAACGTCTGGAAACTAGGAGATGTTACTGTTCGTGGTTTCGACACGATAAATATCGTGCCTAGCAATATCTGAATGAACCGCTGGTGTCTTTTTGAAGTCACACGAATAGCTAGACTCTCAGTGCCAATTCCCCGCTGAAGTTCGTTTCCATCCCCAACCCCGGCTCACAACAGAAAGACGTCGTTTGCCGCTCCATCCTCAAGCTCAGCCGTAAGCGACGAAATGCGTCCTTTAGAGCTCCGGCTGCGTGTCCTGGTCCTGGTTCTGCCCAACAGCCATAACCTCAGTAGGTGGCTCCACTTCTTCATTACCCTTCCGTTCTCGCTTTTTATACTCCGCACGGACACTTCTGGCCAACTTGATACCGGAACCACTTATCCAGAAAGCCAGAAGGAGATAGGCCAGTCGGCCCCACTTCCTATGCCACCTTATCTCTTCGTCGTGCGACAACCGTTGGGCTTCCACACCGTCATTGAAACCCTTCTTGTACCATGCCTCGTCTTGTTGATGCAAAGCGCGCCGGTCCCTTGCGAGGCGTGTGTATTCTGAGCGTAACAAGGCTTGCCTTGCGTCGGTGAGGCTCTCGTTGAAGGGAGCGGCTGGGTTCAACCAGTATATAAGGCCAGGCAATTTGCCGAAGTATGGTTGTACAGTATGGCGGAATTGGTGGGTTTTAGGAGTTACGATGCTATTTCTGGACGCAAGAGGCCGTGTTCTGATAGTCCTGACACGGATACCTCGCCATGCTGGAGCGAAGGGTGAAACAGCACACCGGAACCCTGTCGGTGCACAACCTAGGTGGAGGGGCAACCGCTGCATCGAAATCATTTTGTCTGTAGAGATCTGACAGTCTGCCCGGCGAATGTTCTTTCGTACTAGCTGTTCAATTGCAAAGAGTTCGTTGAGTGGGAGAAAGATGGAATGCGTATACTCATCCGCAGGACGCTGAACTGTCGCACTGCGCAAGAGCTTTCACTGTAGCTGATGGAGGTGACGTAGATATTCTTCAGGTGCCGGCGACGCTCCTTGTGGAGTTGTTGACTTGTCTGAGCGCTACTTCCGCACGGGACAAAGCGGCAGGTGCATTCTGTAAAAGGTGACCGAGCTCAATTCGTGCATTGGTGCAACTTTGCACACCTAGTTCCTCACGCTGATTTAGAAGGATTTTGACTCAGCTCCTTTCCGCCTCTGGCTGAAACGTGTAGTTTTGGACCTCAATCATCGATCACCTGAAGCCTGTTGCTGTCGGACTTCTTAGCCTTTTCACATTTTGAGCACTCGCGAGGCCGGCACCAACTCTTACGCTTCCCCATTGAGCGGGATCGCTTAATACGGCGCTCGCCGAAAACCGATATCCTATGCGTTGCTAGATGAAGTCTTCCGTTCGTCGCCATGTCCTATTTGGAGCATGACCAGAGAAGCTAGGTCATCAACCAACACCTTTGCCAGTTGCCGCTCTTGATTCTTCTGACGAGGCACTCCAAAACAACTTTGAAAGATCGCTCTTACAGGACAAACTGAAAATCTAATCGAGGATGCCCAAGTTCTACGCCTGAAATCAGATACTAGGCATAAAGTCCGGGCAAACTTTGACGTTATTGCAAGTGCTTATCGATGAGGGATTGGAGCTTTGGCCGGAATTACGGGTTGCTGGTATAGCCAGTCTAGAACGTGGAAGTCTTGACAATATGCTTTCTGATATCTTTCCAACCCTCCTCACCGCCTTCCTGATGCCCTTCTTTCTTGTCCGATGACCACGGTTTGAGCTCGGGCATCCTTGACGACCCTATGTTCTGCCCTTTGGAAGCCTTTCTGACGTTCGACTTGTCCTTACTTTCCATTTCTTCTTCCTCAACTTCTTCTTCCTCTTCGAACCCCTCATCATCCTGAGAACCTTGTCGACGGCTCTCTAACTCCGTCAGATATCGCACAATATCTTCGTACCCAAGCCTTTGAGCTATCACAATTGGCGTTTCAGTGATATGATCTCTCGTACTCCACGCGCCTGCGTCAACAATGCACCGCACAGTTTCCAAGTCACCACTATGGACCGCCTCGTGGAGGGACGTCCTCCTATATATGTTCTCATAATTGACACCCGCGCCGTGTTCAAGTAGGAATTTCAAAGCATGGATTCTAGCATGCCTGGCTGCAAGATGAAGAGCTGTATGTCCCTCCGTAGTTTCGACGTGGATTTTAGCACCGTGCGAGAGGAGAAGTGCGAGTAATGCCGGATTGTTGCACCTGGCGGCCCAGTGAAAGATGCTGTAGCCATCGTGCTTTTGGTTCGAGATGTCAGCGCCGGCATCTATCAAGATTGAAGCGGTTGACGGAGGGTAAATCGCCAGAGCCTGGAGAAGATTGCCGCCTTGAATATATCATACCATTAGCGATCTGCGTCAATTGTGATGTTCAACGACAGGCAGACGATAACTCGTACCTGAGAGGTCTATTGCATTTGCATTCGCACCATTCTTCAGGAGTAGTTCCATGGCTTCTTCATCACCTCTGCCAGCGGCGATGTGAAGAGACGTGCTTCCAAGTCCTCCTTGGTCAGGGTCAGTCCGTGTGCCACGCGCTGCTGTAGCATTTACGTCGGCTTTGTACCGGAGCAGTAGCTTGATAGCTTCGATTCCGTTATAGAACGATGCGTAATGCAAGGGCACAAAGCCTGCCACCATGATTAGCTGCGCTCCATACTTCGCTGGGGGAGACGAAGCACACCTTTCTTATCTACCCCATCGGGATCGAAGCCACTATCGAGCAGCAACCGGACCAAGTCATTCTGCTTCAGCTCTACGGCCTTGTGCAGCATAGCTGTTGTATTGCCTTCTCGTTCGGTCGTATTGTTGAGATGCTTTGCGACACTTCTCAGGAACTCCTTATCGCTACTATCCGCCGCTGCCTCAAGGAGATCTGATGCTTAATCTGCAAATTCGTCCACAGCGGCTCCTCTATCCAGGAGTAGACAAGAGACCTCTTTTGCCCGAGCGTCAAGAGCAACCCTGAACGGTATCCTTCGCTTCTTGTCCTTGGCGCCAACCCTAGCGCCACGGTCAAGAAGAAGCTTGGCTATTCGTATATTGTCGATATCCGCACAAAGATGAAGCGCAGTCCACCCTTCACGCGTCTTTTGGTTGATGTCAACTAGGAACAAGTCAGGCATATGGCACAAAGCAATGAAAAGACGGTGTTACGCTTCTCTGTGAAACATGTCTGTGTTCAGCCTGCGATAGCTTAGAGCTGCTAGCTCAGCCCCGCTTACAAGGATTCAATCTTCATCTCCAAGGCGCAGTGGATTGATATGTTAAAAATACCTTTATCGTTATTATCTTCGAGGATGTCTATCACGGAGTGTTCACTTCCAGCCCAAACCGCCTGGTGTAAGGCGCTCAAGCTGCCAGGGTTCGACAATGAGAGGACCTTGAGTTCTGGCAAGCTCTCCGCACTCCGGGGGTCATCCTCGTCTGCTGCTGCCGATTAGTCTTCTGTTCAGTGACTGTGCAAACATAATAAATACCGAAGGGGTCGTTATCAGCTATTACATGATCAGCGGCCAATACACCCAGGATAGCAAGATGGATGACTTACAACTATCATCCTGTAAGGTGCTAGAGAACCAAGTCAACGCAGGATCAGTGTAGTCGAAATGACGGACCTACAAGCGATCAAGACTCATGATGTCCCCTACTTCGCTCGCCGCAGCCCAAGGATGATCTGGAGGCGGCAGGTTTTCTAGGAATCTCCGCAAGGGAAAGCCCGCATCTGTCCGTCCAGACTGAGAGCCACGCCGGCCCATTATGCTTCCCAGCTCAATCTTCTTGGTTTGCTGTGCTTGGATTTCTCGACCTAGATCAGAGATGTGTTGACGTATTGCATTGGTATCAGAATCTACCCGGTTAAGAATCGCTTTGTTGCTGGAATCTATGCCTTTGAGGATTTTGAAGTCGCTGGTATCCATGTGCTGAAGCACTTCAACGTTTGCAGAATCAATTCGCTTTAGCATCTGAATATTTCCAGCCTTCTGCGCTACGCTGTCGACAATTAGCCATGGACAGTAATCTGTCTACACATGATCACTCCATCTGCAGGCGTTTTTTGTCACATAAGCCTCTCGAGCATTACGTCAGCTGAGATTAAGATGAAGACCGTGCCCTGCGCTGATGGTCTCATGACTTCCCAGCCTATGTCATCTACTACTCCGCAAGAATGAGTCAACTATTGAGATATGCTTACGTATTGACCACGTGAACACACAGCGTCAAGTCATTCTGACTGCGCTGCAATTTCTCCTTAGATTCTCGTAGGTCGCCTTTGTCAAGGGCCCACTTTATGCTCTTCCACTTTGTCATCTTTCCTTCCCCAGTTGCCTTAATGTAGGGGGAAACTTTTTCCTCGAGTTGCTGCATGGCTGAGTTACAATTTTTTATCGAGTTCAATAGCTGACTAGCTGCTTCGCTTGTAATGATACCATCTGCAGCATACTTCTTCAAAGTGGAGAGCACCTCTGTCAGTGCCTTAATGTCTCTCTCCACCGTCCGCACATCGTTCGGTGCATCCTTTATGCTGCTCAAAAGTGCAGAGATGCGATGAGATGTATGAAGGCCAACTGCAATTGTGCCCGTCACGCCTGCAACGATTGATAGCGGATCCATGAGGGACTAGTTCCGATTGTAGTGCGACCTATTGTGACTGAATATTGGCTACATCTAGAGACTGGGTCTTAAACTAGCAAGACTATGTTAAGCCAAGATCTGGAAAACTTGCACATCTAGCTTTTCTTCTTTCAATTAATCGCGTCACTAACGGAAACGGCCCGGATTATTTTGCATTATTCCTTGATCAGAGCAGTGAAACACTCAGAAGCAGCGCAAAGGTCATGCTACAAAGGCTCTAGAAATCTGTGGAGACCGAGCAGCAAAAGATTGGAATACAGGCAAGTCTCAAGAATCACGCAAAACCAGGAGATGAGATGGGCAGGAAGATTTAAGAAGGATCGCTAAGTATGCGATTTGAATACCAAAGCTTGCATTAGCTCGCAAAGATAGGACCAATACGGAATAGACGATTGATATCTCCGCTCGTAGGATTTACCCTTAGGTACATGGCGTGTACCTCAATGGGGATGTTCAGAATACTGTCAGATGACGCCGACAAAATACAGACTCATTCTTATCAATACAGGACAGCTCTATGGCTTCACTGTAAGTAGTGCGATGCCGCTGGAGAAGCTTTGATAAAGCTGAGCAGTACGAAGTTACTTCAAGTTCGGAGAGTTACCCGCGATTTAACCATCCCTAGCAAGTTGTGGCTGTGTGGCGGTGCAGTTTTTCAGCCCTCTCCCTGAAAGCTTTCGAGCAGGAGACCGCATTTCATTGTTTGCGAGGGCCATCATCCATTGTATAAAGCCTTTACATCAGCGCCTGATCTGCAAGCTCACTGAGATTGAGAACATCTTTCATACTTTGTCGGTTTGCACGGGGCTGCCATGGACTTCTCGGATATCTTGTCAGTCCTCGTTATGCGCCGACGCCCATTCGCGTTGTCTGCACCATAGCTGATATTGTGATGCCGTCGATAGCCGGATAGTCAACCTGGTAGTTGGCGTGTTTATGATATTAGGCGGTGTGGGCCAATTCTTTCCGCACATCGGCATGTATGGGCAACAATTTACCTAACGATCACCCAAAGGGGAATGAAGTGGTTGACCAATGGAGTAGTCAAAATGTAATCGTGGGTTGCTATGTGATAATCTTTGGGCTCGGTATGGTCACCCATCTTTGCTGAGGTACAATGCTAACTTCCCGTGTTCCAACAGCTACGGGCCTACTTGGTGCGCTGCTTCACACCATGTCTCCATTCAAGTCAAGCCTAATCGATCGGCAGAGTTCCAAATTCCAGCTCAACTCGCGAAATATGCATCCTTCATGTTCTCATTTGTTGGCCGAGGCGTTTGTGAGTTGGACAATCGAGATTTATTGGACATGGCTAAGATACTGGAGTCTATGTCTTCATAGGATCGATAATCGTGGGCGAGAACTGGTGGAGATACGTGGCTGGAGCCATCATTGGCATTATTGGGATCGGATACATCGTTCTTGAGTACATACCTTCGATCGAGCCACCCGCGAATATGAGGTAGGAAGCACCTGGCACAATCTAGAGGAACATATCGTGAAGACTAACAATGCTTAGGGATGCCGATGCTGGATGGGGCGCGGAGCAAGTCTAAGACAGGGACAGCGACTGTGTGATACCCAAATCCCCAAGGAAAGATTGCGGCTCAATCAACAGCCGGCTCAAACCCCGGATTCGAACCAATACCATCATTGCGATCTTTCAACGCACTGTCAGTTACCACTGTTGTTCTCGGCCTACCTCGTACGATACCAAGATGTATTATCGTGTTGCGGAGATATTTAGACGACCATGTGTACTAAGACCCTGCTCGGTTTAGACTGCAAACCACGAGGAAAAGCGAGTCACGTTAACTGGATACTCCGAACTTGTGTCATTACTGTAAAATTAGCTCCGTGTTTCATGTTCTTTGCTTTCAAAGCGATTATTAGGGAAAATCGATTTGTGCTCGAACTATGCTTAAACTGTTAATCCAGCGAGCAACACGCTTGCCCTTCGAAAACTTTTGATGAGATATGGGTAATGTTATACCCATCAATTCCCCGAGTTTATTTCGCAGACATGTCACGGCGTAAGCGCAGTCTTCATTTTCGTCACTTCCCAGCTCCGTTATAAACTTTGTGCTTGCAGTAATCGTATAACGAACGGTCTAACGTCATCAACAAGCAAGCATCTGGTATTCTAGACATTGCATAAACAGGAGCGGAATTCATTAGCGGAACTCATTAGCGGTAACAAGCCTGGCGGAAGCCACCAAGCTAGACCTGAGGCATTCAGAAACTGTATAGAGCTTATCGCTAGGGCGAGGGCGCGACAATGATATGATAGCAAGCTACACCTAGGCAATGCTAACCTTCTACTTAGGTACTCCGGGTCGCAATCCCAAGAAGTTATAAGCTAGAGTTTGTACAGTAGCTAGAAGTACAAAGAGAGTCAGGGGGTACTCTCACAAGTCAGTCGGCGATCGGGCACCTTGGCGCCGACGTCATAGCGCCGAGGAAGCTTACGACGAAGATGGCGCGCGAGGAGCATCAAGCAATTCAGCAACCTAGCAACTCCCCATTTTCGCCATACCTACAACCTTTTGCCTTTGTTCCTCGTTTGCGCTCCTTTGAGTTCTAGGATATATCACTCTAAACCAACGCTATCGAAACATTACGCAGGTCAAACTGCGCTCACACATCCCACCATGGCGCTCGCCTACCAGCATACGAACACTACGCGCAACGTGAACATGGGAAAGTATGGAACTCCAATGTCCAGCCCACTGCGATTCTCAATTAATCGAAGTCTAGACAGGAGGCAGAGCTTGTCGTCAATATTCGCAAAGCCACAAGCATTGGTACTGTCCGCCTCATCCCTCCACGACCCCGACCTCTGCTAATCCGCCTTCAGAGGAGACTGCTCCCAAACGTTTGCGGTCCAAAACCCAAATTGCACAAAGAGTATCAATCTAAGATACAACAGGGAAGCATGTGCGAGCATGCATCGTTTACACATGGGACCACAAGTCCTCCCAATCATTCTGGTCTGGCATGAAAGTGTGGGTTATACCTCTCCTCAATTGACGGACATTCCATTGATGTAAATCAATGCCAGGCAGCCCATATTAGCCGACGAAGTTCAAACTTTTAAAGCACTTATTACCATCCACAAAGTACTGCAAGAAGGCCATCCGATAGCATTGAAGGAGGCACAGGCAAATACAAGCTGGCTTGAAAGCTTATCCCGGGGCATGGCAGGAGAAGGCATCAGAGGTGCAATACGATATTGTTAGACCCGGCTTCAGGAACAGGAGCTTATGCAACGCAGGATACGGCCGGCTGATACAGGAGTATATACACTATTTACTGGCTAAGCTGGCGTTTCACCGACAACACCCCGAATTCAACGGTGCGCAAGCTCGGGTTTCATTGCTGTACCCCCTCTGACGGAACCAGGCACCTTCGAATATGAGGAGTATATCAGCTTAAAAACGATCAATGATCCGAATGAAGGGTAAGAGCAGGCATTCTGACCTACTCTACCATGACGGCTAATCATTGTGGTAGATACGAGACTATATCGGACCTTATGACCCTTCAGGATCAGATAGACAGCTTCCAAAAACTCATCTTTTCATCTTTTCGGGGCAGCGCAAATAACGAATGTCGAATATCAGCACTCGTACCCTTTGTCCAGGAAAGCTATGGAATCTATAAGTTCATAACCAGCATGCTCCGAGCAATGCATACGAGTACGTTGGAAGAGGTGTCGAATCATGCAACGAAGCTGACAAAGTCAAGCACTTGGTGACGACGAGGCTTTGGAAGGTCTTCGCTCCAGATATAACTCTCAGCACTACCGACTGGTCAAATTCTACTTCGAGTGCTCGAATCTACGATATCTTACAAGTCTTATTACCGTCCCAAAACTCCCACAGGAACCGCCGAATCTACTAGCTGAAGATGATGATCGACCAGCTTTACCAGCGAGGCCACGAAAAGAAGTCGAGAGACCTCCAACGCCGGAGCCGCCTCGCGCTGTGGCGCCCGACCCTGAACCGATTACAGATTTTTGGAACAATGAGCAGCAACGGCAGCAGGATGAGTACGAGGCGGAACAACGGAGGTTACAGGAACAATGGGCTGCGGCTCAGCGCCAACAGCAAGAGCAAGCATCGCGAGCGCAAAGGGAATTCGAAGAGCAGCAGAGACTACAGGCAGAGCAGCAAAGGCTGGCTCAGGAACAACTGATGCGAGATCAATACCAACAGCATACCCAGGGTCGGATGGCCGAGTTAGAGCGAGAGAACCTCAATGCACGAGCGCAGTACGAGCGAGACCAACTCATGCTTGAGCAATATGACAGGAGGATGAAGGCCTTGGAGATGGAGCTGGCGCAGATAAATGCAAACTTTCAGCAGCAAAATCAGTCGAAGGATGATCAGATCAGGGCATTACAGGAGCAAATCAATACCTGGCGGTCAAAGTACGAAGCTCTCGCCAAGCTTTATTCGCAACTGCGACATGAGCATTTGGAGCTCTTGCAAAAGTTCAAGTCTGTGCAGCTCAAGGCAGCATCGGCGCAAGAAGCCATAGAAAAGCGCGAGCGGCTTGAGCGTGAGTTGAAGACGAAGAATCTGGAGCTGGCGGACATGATTCGCGAAAGAGATCGGGCGATGCACGACAGAGACCGTGCTACTGGTGGTCACAAGGAGGAACTGGAGAAGCTTCGGCGTGAACTTCGAATGGCTTTAGACAAGGCTGACAATCTCGAACGCGGTAAGGGCTCGGAGCTATCAGCGATGTTGTCAAGACACAACAGGGAGATCGCAGACCTGGAGGAGGCTCTGAGGAACAAGACCCGTGCCTTGGATGACATCCACATGAAATATCGGGAGGGCGACTCTGACCTCGAGCGGGCCTTGCGTGAAAAGGAAGAAGAGCTAGAGGTGTACAAAGCTGGCATGGATCAAACTTTAATTGAACTGAACGAGCTGAAGCAATCACATCAGGAAGGGGACTCCGTTCTGGACGGCCAGATTGACACACTGGTGCTGGACAGCATCAGAAAGATCAACGACATCGTAGACTCCGTGTTGCAAAGTGGAGTACAACGGGTCGATGATGCACTATACGAGTTGGACTCGTCCATGCAAGCTGGAAACCAGAATGCCACTGGCCCATACGTACTATCTCAGATTGAGAAAGCTTCATCAACCGCAATGGAATTCTCAACTGCGTTCAACAATTTCATTGCAGATGGTCCTAACAGTACCCACGCCGAGATTATCCGCACTGTCAATGCATTCGCTGGTTCAATTGCCGAAGTGCTTAACAGCACTAAAGGCCTGACGCGCTTCGCATCTGACGACAAGAAGGGCGATCAACTCATCACCGCAGCCCGGCAATCTGCACAATCGACAGTCAACTTCTTCCGAGCGCTGCAGTCGTTCCGCCTTGACGGTTTAGAAGACCTGCAGAAGACGGATGTCGTCATCAATAACAATAACGAGGTCCAGGTCAATCTCCAAAAGCTCTCGAAGCTTGCTGACGCCTTTGCTCCTCGGAGCAAGATAACAAACGCCACTGGCGACATAGGCGACATGGTCGACCGCGAGCTCACCAACGCGGCCAAGGCCATCGACGCTGCCGCTGAACGCCTAACCAAACTCATGAACAAGCCGCGCGACTCGTACTCAACCTACGAATTAAAGATACACGACTCCATCCTTGCAGCTGCCATCGCCGTCACCAACGCCATCGCTAAGCTCATCAAAGCCGCAACCGCCTCCCAACAAGAAATCGTCTCCCAAGGTCGGGGCTCATCGATGTCAAAATCAGCCTTCTACAAGAAGAACAACCGCTGGACGGAAGGACTCATCTCCGCCGCCAAAGCCGTTGCGTCAAGCACGAACCTGCTCATCGAGACTGCCGACGGCGTAATCAGCGGGCGGAATTCACCAGAACAGCTCATTGTGGCGTCCAACGATGTCGCTGCTAGCACTGCCCAGCTGGTAGCAGCGAGTCGCGTGAAGGCGACGTTCATGAGCAAGACGCAGGAGAGGCTGGAGGAGGCCAGTAAAGCTGTTACGGGCGCGTGTAGGGGGTTGGTGAGGCAGGTGCAGGAGATTATTGCGAAGAGGGATAGGGATGAGAATGAGGCGGTGGATTATAGCAAGTTGAGTGGGCATGAGTTTAAGGTGCGGGAGATGGAGCAGCAGGTATGTCACTTATTTTGTCTCTTATGGCAGTCGTGGATGGATACTAGTGGTAAAAGGGTCAGATGGCTAATGTGTATTCTTCGTAGGTCGAAATCTTGCAGTTGGAGAACAATCTTGCACAGGCAAGGCAGAGACTGGGCGAGATGCGGAAGATTTCGTACCGAGAAGACTGAGTTTGTGTGCCAGTGGGAGCATGTGTAAAACGTGGCAGCTTGGAAGAGTAAGCGCTTCTCTGCCGGTGACACGCGGTTTGGTTTGGCTGGCTTCTGTATTTCCTGCTAGGCATTTAGCGGGGTCACTTTTGGAAGGGTTGCATGTCACACGGAGAGTGTGACTGGAGTAGTCAAGTAAATTCTGAATTAATACTGTTGCCAATGCTTCGCTGCAGGGAAAGTGTGAAGTCAATAGCAACGGGCATAGTGAGTCTGCTACATCTAAGGGCAGGACGAAGCTGAGCATGCACGACCTCTGTATTAAACGATGAAGAAGACAGTAAGCATACTTTTCTCGTAAGTTTGTTATCCATACTTGAAGAGAACCCCGAGTCTAGCTCTTTCGTGATGTATGATGAAGCAATCTTTTTGGTCTTATTTTGAGGATGTTGGATTGGTGATCACACTTCGGTTACGGGAGTTTAATACAGCATGCATTATTAGGTACGCCATGCGGAGGCTGTAAACCATTATGCTGGTTTAACCTGGCGTACTCTAAACTGCGTCTATCACCGCATACTCTGGATTTCATGTATCGCAGCATAATACTTCAAGTAAAACCTGCAGACCAGTTCCACGCAATACCAACTCTTCCACCTCGACTCCGCTGCCCAACCCCATTTTCTCTCATGTCCCAGCACCCACAAGCCAGCGCTCAGCCAAAGCATCATCTCCATCTCCTTTCAGAAATGAAAACAGTCACGCTGGACACTCTGTGCATTTGGTCTACAGTAATTGCAGATTGGGTAATGTTTATTCTTCCTGCTCCTGACAAACGAGTCCCTCATTGAGCGTTCTGGCCGTAGAAAGCAGGCCGAGGGACAACGTATACTGGGAGAGGTTTGGGTGGATGTGGGGGAATATTGAACGAAGGCGCCACGGTGGGGTTTGGGAGTGACAGAGAGGTTGAGAGTTAGGGAATGACGGGAGGGGTAAAGATTTGAACCCGGGGGCAGAGGGACATACAGAGGCACCTTGACGACGTGGCGGTTTGAGAAGCCATAAGAAAATGCCTTAGCTGATAATGCGATACCTTTCCAGATGATGTCCAGAGCGGGTAATGTAAGTAAGAAACCAAGATTGACTTGCAACTCCAGTTTAATATTCCAATATGTTTAGTAGACGAGAGGTGTTATGCTTCATTATGCGGCTTCCGCGAGGGACAGGCACTATTCTGGCTCTGTTCGATTTATGTCCGTAGAGACAAAGTATGTATTTCCTACCAGCAGGGGGATCTTTCGTTAAAAAGTACGAAAACTCCAGAACGACAATCAAGGTTGGTGCAGTAATGAACATAGCGATGTAGAAACAAGTCTTTCGAATTAGAACAATGAACAGAGATTCATTTCGGCATCGGCAGCGCTAGTTCGTAAACTGACTGCCGTGTTTGGTCACTCATAGAAAGGAGATTCGAAGGCGGCGGCAGGTTCAACACTGCCGCATTGCCACCATCACTCGTCTCGTTCAACAAATGAGCAGGGAACGGTAGCTTAGGAAGACTTGTTCGCTTGGCAGATGCTCCTGGTACTGGTGTTTTCAATGTCATGATCGGGTCAATGTGCTCCAAGAGGGTAGGAGGAGCGATATAGCTTGTGTTGGAGGTCGTCGGGACTTGCGATTGTCCGGTGTTTTGGTTCGCCCAGTCAAAGATGCTTCTGTCAAGCGTCACGGGTTCATCATCGGAGAAGTCGTCCGCAAACGCACCAACGTAGGGATCCGGGAAGAAGGACGTTAGTCCTCCAAGGCTACGAGGCGGTTTTGCTGTAGTGCTTCTCGCCAGGATTGACTGGGCAGAAGAGTCAAGAATGCTGCTTCTGGATGTAGTATCTTCAGGTGGCGGCGTTGGTAGAAGGTCCGGCGAAAGTCCACTCCTCGCCCTCGGCTTAGGAAAGTCCTTAGGACGTCCTTTGAGACCGGTCTTGGCGTACTTGTCCGGAAATCGAGTCCTGAAGCGGTCTCGCAGATCCGTCGAGCTTCGAGACCCCAGGCCTAAATTTTCATCCTTCCTGATGGCGATCCAGGATGCACCATGCCGTTCAAAGCCACGAAGCAGTGCGTCGTCTTCCGTTTCTGTAAAATTACGTCGTTTTCGGCGGCTCTTTCTGGGGTATATTCCATCAGGAGCATGACCGTCACCTGCTTCAAACCCACTGCTAAGAGGAGCGCTCTCCGAATTACTTGGGCAGTTTGGAGCCTTGTTAAGATGGTCGCCCACAGCCAAGCTTGAATGCGGCTCTATTGACTGTGTCTTCGTGGGGTGCGGTACATCTTCGCCAACAGGGGACGCAGCAGTTGCATTTACAGTTTTGCACGACTTCTTTGAATATTCGAGTGGGCAACAGACACGGAACCTGGTATGACATTCATCAGATTTGAGACTTGCAGCGAGATGAACCTTGCATACCGGTCTTTCAAGTCGACTGTCGAACGGCAGTTGAACTTGAAATCCGCACAGTTAAGGATTTTCTTCCAATTACCAATGCCAAGTTCGGTCACACCACGCATTAGGAAGTCCGTCTCCTCCGCAGTCCAAGGTTTTCTTCGCTTGGCTGGGCGAACGGATTTTTCTTCCGTGATATTGCCGGAGGGTGGTGTCTCTTGAATGGGCTCGAGCGTTGATGAGAGAAACTCGCTAGGAAAGCCGTGGTTCCTGGACAGAATGCTCGGAAGATCATCGAGCAAGTTTTCGGGCTCTATGCGGGGGAAAAGCCCAGTGTCCGGCTCAGGCGGCGGTTGATGAAGACCCTGCAGCAAGGGTGGGATTCGAGGAGCTTTTCGTTTTCTCTTGATCGGCGGCTTCGGCAATCGCAAGAACTCACCAGATACTTCGACCAGCCTCTGCTTCTTTCGCGGGGACGGCTGTTGGAGATAAGGTGGATCAGGGTTTAAAACTTCCGCTAGTGGTGCAACTGAATTTTGAGGGACTTGTACTTTCGAGCACGTTGGGCCGCCCTCTTTCGATGATGGTGACTCAAGGCGTGATGGAGGCTGAACAGAGAAGGGTGTTTGGAGAGTCGTTGTGTAAAAATTTTGGTTCCTCGACTGAGCGACATCGAGAAGAAGGGGTTGTAATGGCGCCAATCGGAAATCTGCCATCTTCTATTGCTGTTCGGTTAAACAGATAATTGTCAACTGGTGCTCTGCTATATAATGGCCACATGCCGCGCGGAGAATGTCCGACAATTCTTCAGCGTGGGTGCATAGTTAGGAAAAGGCCTCCTTTCCGAGAGTGAACTTAATAGCTGGTGGAGTTCTTCAGGTCAAGAGCATACGAAGTGTTGTAACTGCAACCTTGATGCAGGGCGTTAGGTATGCAGATGGTGAGATTCAGACGCTGGAAGGGCAAAAGTGAGGTACTCTATGAGACAGCCCTAAAGTCGGAGCTTGGAGGCGAGGGCCGTACCGATCCCACGGCCCGGGCCCCCGCGGGCGCTAGGCAACCCTAGACTCAAGCGTGCCCCGCCCTTGTTTATCTGCCTGGATCAGGTGACCGCGTCGTAGGTAAATCACAGTGCTCCTCACTGGATTACTTTCACTTCCAACTTTCTTGCGCTGCACTCTCACCATCTTTGACGTTACTACCTACTCTTACCAACTTCATGGTCCGAGTTCGAAGCGGCTCATTCTCACTATCGGTCACGGTAACTTGACTGTCATACCTCTTGTACTGTACCTCATGCCCGAAGATGTCAGACCCAGTTCCAGCGACTCTAGAAGAGGCCTTGGCCGAGCTCAGTCGAATCAAAGCTGTCAATGCCGAGCTCCTGGAGAAGCAAGGAGAGCTTCAAGAAAAGCAGGAAGTTCTGAAGGCTGAACTGAAAACTGTCACTAACACCTTCGTGTTCCCATTCCTTGGACTATCAAGGGAGCTCAGAGACATGGTGTACAAGAATCTCTTCAAGGTTTCCGAGCCCATCTTAATCCAGACAAGCATAGACTGCTACAAATACCCAAATCCGGCAAAGTTTCCAGTCACGCTCCTCCGCAGTTGTCGTCAAATCTATCTTGAAGCTTTCCCGGTCCTCTATGGCGGCAATCAGGTGTTCCAATTCTGCGGCGATGGGTGTCTCAGTGACTTCCTTACGACGATCGGCAGGACCGGTCGCGAAACTATCCGCCACCTTGACATCACTCTCGCTCATGGCCCGCAGGTTGGCATCCACGCTCTACTCAGAGATTGCACAACTCTTAAGACCCTCAAACTCCGGATGCCTGCCTCAGACTCTCCAGGCGCCGGAAGTTGGAGGTATAAGAGAGGTGCAGAAGATCTTGCCAGATTGAAGGGGCTCGAAAAGGTGGAATTCGGAAGATTCGCCGAGCTGGCACTAGACCTAGGCAACCACTCCCGTTACCTTGTGGTGCCGATGCCGGAGTTTGAACAATCCTCTTTGATCTTCCAGCGTAATGAGAACGGTGACATTGTTGACGACGACGACGAGAATGGTGACGACGACACGATGGACATGATTTACGGGCCTTTGTTGACAGAAGACACCAAAGAAGGCAAAGAGCTTCAGAGAAAGCTGACACGACCACGTGCCACTTGAGGTACAGTATCCTTGTCAACACTCGCAGCATGCAAAAGCTGACTGTTGTACTTACGAAGCAGCAGGCTCTACCAATCACGACCCATAGCTTTGTTACGGTCCTTTTGGCTCTCTGTAGACAAATACTACACGGTAGTGCTTCTCGGAACTCCCAACGCACGCCTCAGCATGGAGCATGGTAAGGTTCATTGCGTAGTCATCAGGTATGCTGGCAGCTGGAACAAACAACTCGTACGGACTTGTGCTAATATAGTAGCATGAGCGAAGGTCGCCAAAATCTTGCACCAGCAACCGGATCAGTTGACCGGCATCTGCGTATTAGCTCTCAACAGTTGCAACAGCAGGAATCAGTTGTCCTTCATCTTTTACAACGAAATCTCCTCTTGAATGATTCGGGCGCTGAAGAGAGAGCAAGGAAATTGTCCGAAAAGGGCGGTTCGACGTATCGGCATCAGGGCTCGGAAAACAAACGCTCAATCGGCTGCATTCAACTTTTCACTGAAATTCCTTGCATCTGCACATCTTACTGGGCTATATCTTTTCTAAAGCGGGTAGTTGCAGAAAGGACACGGCTCTGTCGATCTTTCATAAATCAATATGTGGAGCAAGTCCTCCGATCTGTGCTTCAATCTCTTTACAAACCTGTGACCTCGCAAAATCTACTGAATGAAAAAGCCCAGGTTTAAGCTTCCTGAAACCTAAACGCCTTGCCTGTCGATGTCCTCAAATCCGGCTGTGGCAATTACAATCCGAGCGCTTAGCCGTAGCCGTCCCAATCTCGAAGCCTTGCACCTAAGGTCAACACCATAAATTTCCAATCCACAGGGCACTACCACTCCAACCCATTCCCTCTATCTTCATCCTCCAAATCCTTCAGCACCTCCCCAACCCCTCCCTTCTCACTCCTAACCTTCGTCGCAACCTTAACCCTCGTATAGAAGATAGGACAATCCCTACTATCGCACTTGACTTTCTCCCCAAAAGCCAGCCCAGCACAAGACCTGCACACCGTCTCCACCCGCTGCAGCCTCTCCTCCGACTTGCGCAGCCGCTGCCGCAACTTGTAGATAGTCGTCGGCGCCTGTTTCAAGTGCGTCGCACATAACGGTAAGGGCGGTGTATCCGCAAACGGCGGCGGAGGAGGCAACTTCGCACGGCAAATAAGGCAAGCGGAGCTCTTCATGTATGCTTCCAGTGTCTTTCTCCCTAGTCCACCAGCCGCCGACACAGCTCCTGGCGCAGCCATCTGTCCCAGATTTCCTAACCCACTCGGGTTCAACGTCCTAATCCTCTGCACCTTCGGCATCTCATCATACCACGCCCTCACATTCGCGCCCACAAGATTAAATATCCTCTCCAGCGGCGGAATCAAATTCTTCGAGATGTAGTACTCCGCATCGATCTCCTTCCCCTCGTCCTTGAGCAACACCTCCGGATCCACACAGCGATCTATCAGCCTCGCGCCTGGGGCGCCGGTGACGACCACATACGGCACCCGCTCACCGTACTGCGGTTTCCTGCGCGGATCTTCCATCATGCGGCGCGTGCTTATTAGCGCACCCGGCGGCGGGGGCCCTCGATCGCTGTACGTGCCCAGCTTGACTTCTCTCGCGAAGCAGAAATCTTGGATGCTGATCTTGCCTAGCATGATCTTCGCGCACTGGTTCTGGAAGTAGCGCTTCACTTCACTCAGATCGCTTGTTCGAAACAATATCTTGAGAGCTTTCTCCTCGATCTTCTGCTCCGCGGGCGTGCCGTCACGTCTCACGGTTTCGATACCCTTAGCGTCGAAGTCGGGTTCTTTCTGCTGCTTTGTTTCGTACTTGAAGCCGACGTAGCGTTTCTTGGCGAGGAGCACGGAAGGGTGGTACACTTTTTCGAATTTGAGTTTGACGGGGCGAGGATTCATGTCCGTGACTGCTTTGGCGATGTCGTTTCCTATGTCGAATGCTTCATCCCTAGTGCGACCTTTGAGATAGACGAACAGGCTGTCTGTGTCCCCGTAAACCACTTCAGCACCCCATCGGTCCACACTGTGTATCAGCGCAATCGCCTTTTCCAACGTTTCTCTTGCAGTTTGGACAATCGAGTCCGCTATTTCAGAGCAGGGCATGCGACCTGAGAAGCTAGCCGACGTGTAGCCGTAGGTTACGTTTGCAATCAGCTTCAGCGCCAATTGCCTGTTATTTAAAAGCTGCTGTAAGGTCTTGTCATCTTTGTCGACCTTCATCCCACTCTTGACCATGACACGGGTCTCCAAGATTTCTGTCAACATCTTCGCCAATAAACTCTTCCGCATCTCCGGCTTGACGTACATGACTCCGTTGGGCGCGATATTGATGTAGTCCTTCACCAGCTCAAGCAGACGCGCCTCTCGCTTGAAGTCCTGAAACCCCATCTTATTCTGTCCTCGCCAACCAACGATGCGACCTAGGCACGTGGAGTAGCAGTAGTTGTACGCGATCATGACGCTAGGATACAGGGATTGGAAGTCCAGCACCAGGAGCGGACTGGTGTAAAACGCAGATTGTGGCTCCATGACCAGCGGCAGACACTCGAGTGCATTCTGCTGCCCGACTTGTTTTCTGCTCGGCGACACGAGGATAAAGTTTTCTGGCTTAGCAATCCGAAACATGAGCGACTCTACTTTGAATTGAGAGCCACGAGAGAAGACTGAGAAAAAGTCGACACCAAGGAGCCGGGCTTGCTCGCTAGTTCGTGGAATGAGCTCATTCACTTCAAGGATCTCCAGGTCAAATTGCACACGGCCGGTGAAGTAGTCGATCGTCTTCGCCAGGTCTCTCGGCTTCCCACTCTTATACCACCTAGTCAAGTCACTGAAGGAATAATGCGGTATCCTCTTGTGTAGTAGATGATACACTACGTTCTCCATTGTATACTGCAGCAAGTTCAGCTCCCCTCGCATAGCCCTCCAGATATTGATCATATGCCTCCCTGTCACTCGAATTGTGCTAGTGTTCGTAAAGCCCCACCGATCTGCCTCCTTGCCGAACCGCCCGTGGCTCTGCGACTTCATTCTGCTGACTTCATCGCAAAAATTGTACTCATATTTCAGTCTCGCCCGCTCGATAAGATAACCCCAGGAGCCGTTATGCACTTCGTATCCCGTCAGGATGTCCGGATCGAAAGCGCGGACGATGTCAATGATGCGGTTAATCAGGTCCAATTCAGTGGCTTCTTCCTCCACGTCTACAGCGGTCCCTTTCGCTATTTTCTGCGCCATACCTCCACTTTCGGACAAGCAAAGAATGCCGACTCGGGTTCCATCGCGCAGACCGTTACCTTCGACCTCCTCGGATTCGGATTGCAGGCACCAGAATATGCAAGCAATTTCATCATCTTCTGGGTTGGGAACGAAGTTATTCCTGGTGTTGACGTGGACCTCGAGGCTCATTGTGCTCATGTATTGTGTTTCGTGTTGGACACTCGTCGACTTCTTCTTCTGCGAAAACTTGAAGCCATGCTTGTTCCTTTGTGTCGGGCCGTCAATCTGTGATAAATGCGCATTCGGTTTAGGCTCTGCTAGCTGGCCCGCGAGATTGTCGACATCAACTTCCGCAGGATCGGCGGTATTGAGACCCTTGTTATTGCTCTGTAGCCAGTCTTCAACCTCTGCTCTCGACGGAGGCACGTTGGCATATTCCCAATTCAGTAGGTTACAGTTCCTCCTTCTCCGCTGGAAGTATAGTTCTTGTTTGGCTTTGTCTATCACAATACCAGGTTTCTCACCGCGGTTGGCTGGGTCCAAACCTGTTGGATCAAAGGGCGGTAAGAAGGGCACCGCGTTGCTTTCAAGCTTAAATTCTCTGCCACCGTATTCGCGAGGCCGCTCCGGGACGTCCTTCTCATCGCTATAGTAGGCATCCTGGTATAGTACAGGAGGTAACCTGAACTCCAGCATCGTTGCAGATATTAAGTCGGCGCTGGGCGGAGACTGACCGAAGCAAAGCACGTTGGCCTGCTGCTTCAGACTGAACTCATCCTCCAGCTGCTCCGCAACCTTCTTCATTGTGTCTGAAAAATGGAAACTCGAATTGTTACTGAGGCTCGAGCCCGACTTTTGACTCGTCGAGGGTGCCGCAAGGGACTCCTTGCTAGTATCAAAAGAGACATGCTTAGGCGTTTTCGGCGTTCTCTGGGAATTGGATAGTCCATCACGTTTACTAAGCCGCAACGCTGTGTCGGGGTCGTGTGGATTTTTGACGACAGGGAACGAGAGGGTATTATTCCGCCCAAGGCCCTGCGACTTGATGCTGACCTGGGAAAGCTGGCTTCCACTTGGGAAAGGGTCGTCAGAAGGCTTCTCTGGACTTGAATTGATATCCAACGATTGCAGAGGGGCTCTGGCTCCAAATTTTACCTCCATGTCGGCAGATGGGACTGATGCTGGCTCGTTCACCTCCCTTGGAGTTACGCCATTCTTTCCCGAATAAGAGCCTCCTATCGGCGAACCACTTCCATCTGCTAGCTTGCGCCTTTTCCTCGGCTGTTGCCATTCCAGCTCATCAACGTAGTCCTGAGGGAGATTGATGCTAACGCCGTTCGGCTCAGTAGCCGGGTCGTTTAGCCAAGTATCTGACAATACTGGAGCCACAGGATCCTCAGGGTCAACAAATTGAGCACCGTAGTCACCACCATCTGGCCTAAGTTCATCGTCATAGGAGACCTCAGCTTTGCCGTCTGGAAGATTCTTTTCCTCCAAATGAGTGCCTTGCTGGCGTTTCTGCGTGATTGCTATATCTCGAGCTATCTCCTCATCGGAGTCGTAAGGGAACTCTTCACCATCAAAGTTGGGTATGTTTGTTTCGTCGACCACAACGTCTCCGTTCAACTGCTGTCCGACAATCTCGTGCTCTTCAAGCCTCGGCTCATGCGCGTTGAGCAACTTGCGTAGGTATTCTGGATAGAGATCCTCGACACTCTCCAAGGCCGTTTTAACGTGGCTCTCCAGGGGATCCGGCTTGACAAAGTCATCAAAAGAGATGGCACCGCCATCAATTTGTTTCCTCTCATCTTGTATCAAGCCTTTCACCATGCTCATGTACTCTTCCTCGTGAATCCAGCCTCCGCGGTTCGAGTTACGTGGATCTGCTGACATCGTGACCAGTACCTCCGGCGGGAATGGACTACTTGAAGGATCTTTGATACCCATCCGCACCTTTCGTCTCCGCGTCTCGTCTCTCCAAAGCCCTGCCATTGAATGCACCAGCTTCTCGTCTGGAGCTAGGTGGAAGAAGCGTTCCACGAAGTCATGATGTATATCACGAGTCTGTATTTCTCGTCTATTGGCAATGTCCTGAACACATATATCGAGTTCTAGAGAACAATGACTCTGCCGTGGGAGGACATCAGGGTCCGATACTTGGTCGGCTGCAACCGTGCGATCATGCCACTTATGTGCAGTACTGTTTAGCTCCAGCCATTCTGGGATAGGACCACGAAACTTGTATTTGTCACAGTCAAGGTAGGCGCAGCCATACAAGTTGTAGTCACACATCCACTGTAGGAGATATTGAAGATGTGCTTCGTACGGTTGGAAGACTCTGTTCATTATTGCACCTTGATACAAGAGATCGGCCAACCGGGTCATGTATAGCGGATTGAATATGTAGATCTTAAGGAAGAACTTGTAGCCAACGTGGTAACCATAGAAAGGCACTCCCTTGACCAGGGTAATGTGCGCGACGAAGACTGCCTTCTCATCATACGTATTCCGGCGATAGCTCACGGCAAGCGCGTAATCTATGGACAGGCGGAGACGATGGATATAAGCATTGACTAATAGGTTCAGCAAGACAGCCGCGAACAGGAAGAACTACAAACCTTCTTCTGGCACTGTGCTACCCTCATAGTCGATGTACAGGTAGGGAAGTGCACCATGGACATGGGCGCAAACCTTCTGGCCGGTCTCAGTAGCCCCAAACGCTCGTATAACAGGTACTTGAGGCGAGTTCTTTTGCTGTGATGTGCCATGGCCTTGCTGAAACTGAGGATCAAACTCGGTAGGGGTAGCCTGGTAGAAGTCGACGCAGTTTAGGCGGACTCGAAACAGATCCATCAAACGGCGATGCTACCATGAAAAGCCAGGAAAGAGGAGCACAAGCAGTAAATGTGTTTCTCATAGCAAGCCAGCCAAAAGTGGTATTATCGTAAGCAACATGATAAAGACAAAGTGAGCACAACGTCTACAGATCTTGTCTCCATCTTCCCTCTCACCCAAAAAATGCTAGCAGCGGCACCTCGCCCTAGTTAGCATTCCGAGGGTCAAGACCACCTCTATTAAGCCACAATGCTACAGATTTATGAGCGTCACAGACTGGAAGCGCCCTTCATATTTTAAGCGTAGAGCAAAGAATGCCAGTCTAAACAATGCGCGGTGACGCGATGGTATTGAGAGATTAGATCCGCTTTAAGGTTATCAACTGCCGCTCTAGCGCTCTGCCGCGTCGCCCGAACAATCTCCAAGCGCGATCGGTGCGTTTACACTGAATGCACGTGAAGTTAATTATCATTATCGACTCAGGCCATATCGGACGCCAATAAGTCCATAAACCGATCTCTAAACCGGCGGTGCGCTCAACTCACCATTTATACTGCGATCATGCCTCCTCAACCTCGAAAACCCGCCGATGTATCCGCTGCCAACAAAGAACGGAACGAGTACATCCCTTCCTTCATCTCCAAGAAGCCCTTCTACATCGATTCCGAAGACTCCGCAGCCGACTATCTCGAACATCAACGTCTCCAAAAAGCCGAAGCTGATTCAAAATGGTACGACCGAGGTCGGAAACTCGGTCCCGCAGCGACCAAGTTCCGGAAAGGCGCCTGCGAGAACTGCGGCTCCATGACGCACAAGACGAAGGAGTGTCTAAGTCGGCCGCGGAAGCAGGGAGCCAGGTGGACGGGGAAAGACATCCAGGCGGATGAAGTGGTGCAAGATGTGCAGCTCGGATTTGATGCGAAGAGAGACCGGTGGAACGGTTACGACGCGGCAGAGTATCGGAATGTGGTGGAAGAGTACAATCAGCTCGAAGAGATGAAGAAGCAGCTCAAAGGCGGTACCGAGAAAGAGAGCAGAATGGCAGAAGACGGTGAAGAAGTAGACGGCGCAGACGAAGGCGACAAGTATGAAGCAGAAACAGACATGGGCCGCAAGCAGGCAACATCCACCCGCAATCTACGGCTACGCGAAGACACGGCAAAGTACCTCCTCAATCTTGACCTCGACTCTGCCAAATACGACCCAAAGACCCGCTCCATGGTTGATTCCGGTGCAACTGCTGACCAAGCCGCTGCGCTGGTGGCCGAGGAGGGCTTTATGCGCGCCTCTGGCGATGCTGCGGAATTCGAACGTGCACAGAAATACGCTTGGGAGACGCAAGAGCGGGGTGACAAGAACAAGATCCATCTACAGGCGAACCCCACGTCTGGGGAGATCATTAGGAAGAAGGAGACCGCGGAGAAGGAGGCTAAGAGAGAAGCTCATCGCAAGGCGCTGCTCGAGAAGTACGGTGAACAAGAGCATTTGCAGGCTACGCCGCTGAAGGAGGCTGTGGAAGAGAACGAGAAGTATGTAGAGTACGATGAGCAAGGGAAAATCAAGGGAGCGCCAAAGACGAACGCGAAATCAAAATATACGGAAGACGTACTCATAAACAACCATACAAGTGTCTGGGGAAGTTGGTGGTCAAACTTCAAGTGGGGCTATGCTTGTTGTCACTCGACGGTAAAGAACAGCTACTGCACGGGCGAAGAAGGCAGACGGGCTTTCGAGGAAGCGAAGAAGATACGCGCCGCTGTGGATGTTCCGGATGGTACTGGAGAGGACGTGAAGATTGTGCCAAAGGAGATTGCGTGGAAAGAGGAAGAAGCTAGAGAAGAGCATATACCAAATGGTGTCGATAGGGATGAGAAGGCGAAGAAGGACGAGGAAGTGAGGAAACGAAGATTCGACGAGATGAGGGGTACCATTACGGAGGTGGAGATGGAGGAATATCGGCGGAAGAGGACGGCTGCAGATGATCCTATGAGGGGCTTGTTAGGCAAGGATGAGCTAGTTCATTGAGCAGCTTCCGTAATAGGATCTCTTCAATCTCAGTTTATGGTTATGGAACTCAATGAGCGTTTTTTTGCTCGTTCTTTTGCGGCAGTGTGTCCTCTACACGCGTTTAGTGATCTTGCCTCTAACCTATCTGCTTGATGGGTAGTTCACGAGACATATCATAGCTTATGACTAGTACCGAAGATGTATGCTTGCCGAATTCGCTCAGCTTAGTCAGATACTGTAGTTCTGCTGGAGTCGTCTCATGGTATTCGCTCTGGCGTGGGAACAAACATATTCGCCGTGCAAAAACGCTGAACTCTAACCGACCAGCATGCCTATATCGTCGTCTCATACGCCACAGGCGTGATAGTCTCCGGCATATTATCCTTCTGACTAACCGTCCTCGCCGTCCTCGGCATAGCCGGCTGCCTCTTCAGATGCATATGCACACCCTCCTCCTTCGCCCTCTTCTTCTTCTCCGCATTCTCCTTTACTCGTCGTATGAACTCATCCCGCGACCTTGAGTGCTTGACGTGCTCGATCCGGACGTTGACGCGCTTCTCGATGTAGCGGTTGCCGACTCTCTTGTACAGGATGACGCCGACTGCGGATTTGGTGACGTTGTAGACTACGCCGGTTTTGCCGTGGTAGACTTTGTACGGCATGCTACGGGGGTTCAGCGGTTATGTGCTGTGAAGGTAGGGAGAAAGGCGCATGGTTGAGACTGACCCTTTCTGGACCGCGCCGTTTGCGACTACATCAACGATATCGCCCACTCTGTTAATCTGTCAGTTTGCATTCATTTCCCGCCCGCTGCCATGAGCCCATACCTGTAGGTTCTGAGATATGTGGAGAGCGGTATAGCACCATGCTTCTTAAAACTTCTCGAGAACGAATACTAAGCCACTATCAGTCTCCATTGCCATCACAATCGTCGCTAACATTCACATACCCGAGTGCCTGACCTCAGACCAGCGGAGTGACCCATTGTGAGAAGATTTGGCTGTTAGCGATGTTGTCGTTCTCGTGTACTGATGTGGTGATGTCTCTTGGGGTGCGCCGCCGGGAACCCTAGGGTTTGTGCCGCTAAGCGAGGCCGACCACTCAAGGTCCAACACCATGAACTCATCAACGACCAACAGTCTGCCTTTGAGCATCAATCGCGACAATGGTGCAGCGATCATATTCGAAGACCTATAAGGTCCCTCGGCGGCGTAAGTATAGCGTGGACACTGTGCAGAAATCAAACGCTAACACATGCGACAGCGTTCGAGTCCGCTCGTCTGTCAGTATTACTCGGCCACTGAGCAAGAGCTCGTCTCTGCTTACGTCGATGGACACCATATTAACATCCCAACAGAGATGCTGAGCTGAAGATTGTCGGCGAATATGGATTGAGGAACAAGCGCGAGGTGTGGCGCGTCCAGCTCACACTTTCCAAAATTCGTCGTGCCGCTCGGTGGGTGCACTTCCATATTTCTCCTCCCACCGGCGATCCGCTGACTGGGTGTTACAGTCAGCTTCTCACTCTCGACGAGAAAGATCCCAAGCGCCTCTTCGAAGGCAATGCGCTCATTCGCCGTCTTGTCCGCGTTGGTGTGCTCGACGAATCCCGCATGAAGCTCGATTACGTGTTAGCTCTCAAGATTGAAGATTTCTTGGAGCGCCGCCTTCAGACTTGTGTATACAAGCTCGGTTTGGCTAAGAGTATCCACCATGCTCGTGTTCTTATCAGGCAAAGGCACATCCGGTATGGAGGTTACTTCACCATAATGGTCAAGTTCCGGCACTGACCTACATCCTACACAGTGTCGGCAAGCAAATCGTCAACGTACCCTCGTTCATCGTGCGTCTAGACTCTCAGAAGCACATCGATTTCGCACTGACATCACCGTTTGGTGGTGGGCGACCCGGTCGTGTCCGGAGGAAGAAGGCCAAGGCTGCGGAGAAGAAGGATGAGGGTGAAGGCGAGGAGGAGGAAGAGTAAATTCGGGATTGAAGATGGTCTTCTATTACATGTCCTGATACCACTTGAGCAAATGTGCTACAGTAGACTAGGGTTTAGGTTGACACGTATCGTCAATACCAAATATCAGACTAGCTCAACCCCCGCAATGCGCCCATTCTCATAACTTGCCTACGCTACTAACCACTACCACCATGCATCTTGTTTTGAGCAACATGCACACTTACAATTCTCGAGAGCCGGCTACTAGCGCCCATTTCCTGTCTCGCAAAAGGCTGGCCCCTCCCAGGTCGCTTCCAGAGCTCTAACCCCGCTGTTCTCACCTCAGTTCCCTACAACAACCTTGCGGTCATAGCCCATCCATATTCGAGCAATGTTGGACTTCAAACCTAGGAGACTCTCTTATTCCTAACCACACTCCATGACCGCAACGCTCAACCTCACTCTACCAGCTCCACAATGGCACTGACAACCATCGACCTCTCCGCCCATCTCAAACACCTCGCCAGCGGTAAAGTCCGCGAGCTGTACGAAATCGACGATTCCACCCTCCTGTTCATAGCCACAGACCGTATCTCCGCCTACGATGTCGTCCTCAAGAACGTAACGTAGCCATTCCCTCCCCCTTCCCCTCCCTCTCCCTCCTACTCCCCACCCATCCAGTAACAACTACCCTACTAACACAAACCACAGGGCATCCCCCAAAAAGGGCGCCTCCTAACCCTCCTCTCCGCACACTGGTTCTCCCTCCTCACCCCCGCCCTCCCGCACCTCCGTACCCACTTCCTCACCCTGC